>JANPWN010000589.1:0-27174 GCA_027406425.1 Blastocystis sp. subtype 8
AATTCATGGTAGACTGTTAAACGCATTTTTATCTAAGGATATTCATTTTGCATAACGTCATTTATCGATTTCGAATGTTTGTTGGCAGTTGAAACATTGACATCAAGTCATTCATTCTCTTTTAGGGAGACTGTTTTTCTTGTATTTTCATTTATATCAGTAAAGCGCTTTCAGCTCCCTTCCTCGCCAACTAGAATGCCTGTGGGAGGACTGTATCAATTCTTCGCAAATCTCTTCTCGTATCCATCGGCAACAGATGAAGAAACTAGCGAGAAAATAAAAGAGACTACATCCGCTTCTTCTGAGACTGCACAAATCGTTTCTCCTCCAACGGTGGCAAGTGATATTTATAAGATACAGATAAGTTACTAGATGAAGTACAGAGGGAAAAGAATACACATATCGGAGATTTAGTGAAGGAGTATATGACAGCTGTATCCAGTCACAGCGAAAAAGAAGGAGATGCAATGAAACTTGTGAAGGCTTTAGAGGCGTATAGTACTTCGTACAGATATGAAGGAGGAGTGACTTGAAGATTTACGTTACCGTCTGGAGAGAGAATTTTGATTCGACCCATCCTGCCTACTGATAAGTTCGTCATGAAGCAATGTGATTTCCGTTGAAAGATATGAATAATAGTGATCGAGGAGGGTGCAATATCACAGCAGTCACTATCTTTGCGATTTAATGCTGTGGTCACTCGAGTCTTTGATTCTGTTCTTGATTACTTCTGTAATGTAAACTATGACAGTCATTTTGCTGTATCTGTTTTAATGGAGGAAAATGGAGAATGGAAAGGAGTTGCTTCGGGTCGCTTCATTCAAGACGAGAGTTGTCCAACCGAAGCAGAATGGGCAGCTCTTGTAGTAGATGCAAAACACGGCCACAAGATAGGCTCTTGTATTCTGTACTATTTGGGTTACGTAGGTTGGAATGAGTTTTGATGAAGATAGATGGCACATCAATTTGGGATTGAACAGCTAATGGCTGTTGTTCACCCAAACAATTACTGTGTTCTTTACTGGATGAGCAAGTTAAATGCTTATCGTGTTATAAAGGATGAATGGTATGGATTATGTATTTGGATTGATTTGAAGTGATTACTGGGCATTTAAGACTCCTCTCTATGAAGAATGGATCAAGCACCCAGATATTCGTAAGCAATTGGAAGACGCCTCAAAAGGTCATGGAGAACTACCAGAAGAGTTAGAAAAGGTTATATTACAACATGTTCAGAGTAGGGATATATGAAGAGAATAATTTGCAGATTTATCAACATATTCAAAGTCAGATTCACGATGTGATTGTAAGAAAGAGAGAGTGAGGTGACATGTAGACTACCTCAATTCCAAGCGACATTTGGTCCGGTCTCCTGTGTCAAACGAAAAGTGATTATTGTATTGTTAGGATTGTTTGTTCAGGCAGGAATTCTTTGCTAAGATGAATCCTCAAATGAATTACCCTCCACAGCCACGTCCTCAAGTTCCGGCACAGCGACCAGTAGCTCCAGTTAACCCGGAGGAAGAGAAATTGCGAGAGTTTTTTCTTCAGACAAATCCGATCTTTGAGGAATACTGTATCTCTTGGTTGTGATGAATAGAAGCAATACAAGGCAATTAGTGCAACTGGGAATCGAGAAACTTTCTGGAGACTTCCTGAGATTCGACAAGCTCTCGAAACTGTGCGGTATCAGAAGATTAGTGGAATTCCATCGGAACTGTTATTTGATCAGCAACCTTTGGAACAGAACGTAAACGTTGTGGTTTTTGTTAATGATAAGAATCAAAAACTGTTTCAAATGACAAAGGAGATCAAGGAGCAGATCTTTCGTCAATTTCCTGAAGTAGAGTATGCCTACAAGAAGGAGGTACCTGCAAATCGCGGTGAAGTTCCTTTCTGGACTCTGTTCTTCCGTTTCTATGTGGCAGATTTGCGAGAGGATGCCTTGCTTGGAGGTTGTAATAATGTGTGGTTTGTAATTCCAAGAAGTTAACATCTTTACAAAATACAAACGGGAATTAGAGTTGTTAAACAAAACTTCAACGGAACTGAAACAGCCCAATATTGGTTTGGAAATATCTCTAGAAGACCATAGTAACGTTCCATCCGAATCTCGACAAGAAGTGTATGAACCTCTAGTTAATGATGGTCAAGTAGTGATGAGAATATGATTCGTAGATTCAGATATTGAGTCGGAGTTTGGGAGTATTACGCAGACGCTATCGCGACACACAGGCTTGATTGCTGATTTGATTCAGAAGCGATCTTCCCAAAAAAGTGATGTGATGCGTGAGATTGTGCAGAAGACAGAGTATGTCCCTGAGCGCGTTCCCCAGAGATTTGAACAGAAGAACTTTGTGAATTACGATGAGCAGATGCGTCGACACGAAATTGACCTAGAACCGGATGGAGGAAGAGTTGAAGTTGCTACAGTGACAGAACAAGAGCGTTTGCAATTCTTCGATCGAATGAATCGATTGAATCCCAGTATCTCCGATTGTCTTGTTATCATGTGAATGAAGAGTGATTAATAGACTCGGAAAGAGAACAATGACTATGTAGTAGAACAGATGCAACGAGCTGAGAAGGATGGCCAGAATTCTAGTAAATATGAATGTAACTACTAATGGGTAGTGGATTTAAAACAGCATAATTTGATTCCTGAAGATGCCCAAGCGATTGTTGAACTGTATCAGTTACGGGAATATTGCATTCTTCATCTTGCATGGACACGGCTACAGCAGAAGCATGGTTCAAATGAAGAGAAGAAACTCTTCTTTACTACTGTTGGAAATCTGATTATATCCTTACTTCTGAGACTATTAGTAATTCTTAATTTCCAGTCGCAGTGCCAGAAGGCTGTTAAGCAAGCGTATCCCCAAAATGAGAAGTTTACATACTTGTTTCATGAGTGGAGGTTGGAATTTGATACTTTAGTTCGGCTGAATCGATAGATGATGTTTGTTTAAGAATATTTGATTTTCATATAGCACATTCTTCTTTCAAGTTGTCATCACATTTTTATTTCATTGTATTTTGATGGATTATTTGCGACAAGTAATTGATTTCTTCTTTAGGGAAGTCAATGGTGTTGCTCGTGAAATAGACCCTTGTTTACCCTTCAGTGTATTCCTTAATTGAGAGGTCCTCCCTTTTAGCTAACTGTAGAGTGTTGTGATTGGACATGGAACGATAAGGATGTCCTTGTTGTTGTCCTTTTAGTGAATGATGATCGTAAATCCCTTGTTGCTATTAAATCTGTAACCGTTTGCAAAACTCAGTAAGTGTTGATGGTGTTTAAGCATAGTAGTCCTCTATTTGCTATTCATTTTGATCGAAATTCTTTTCTCAATCCGGATAATTGTAATCTACAGATACTGCTCTTTGATAATCCAGATGGAGTTAATCCGGATGCCATCATATCCTTTAGGTTCTTGTATTTGTTATATCTTTAATGAATCAATCAATTTCCAGAAAACTGTCTTTACTTGGATCAACAACAGTACCCTTTCAAAGCGTGTGGCTGAACCCATTTCATCATTTTCTATTAATTTCCTGCCACCAGCTGAGAGAAGAAACAGTCTTCGACAGCATATTCTCGCAGACTTCTTCAGTTTCACTTGACTATCTTCACTACTCCCAGTTTCTAAAGGATCTATATCAGCATCATAAGAAGTCCGATGTCATTCTTCTTCAATTACTCTTTCAACACAATGCATCTTCGCAACTCTCAAAATATCGTATATGATTTTATTCACGTAGTATATAGTATCTATTGAAGAAGAGTTCCTGTTGAGTGTTGCATCGTTAGACATTCAACAAGTTCTCAATGCAGTTAGTCGATGGAAGACTCAAAGTTGTTACACTCAGCAAGCACTGTTTGACCAACTTTGCTTAAGTAGGATTCGTGACGTATTCAGAATTGGCTCATGGCGAGCATTAGTTCAATCAAAAGTACTTCCATCTTCTGTTGTATCTATTCTTTCTCTTTTGTTTTTGGGGATTGCTTGTTATTGTTGTGTTCCTCTATCAGTCGATGAAGAGGTTCATTCCCTTGAGTTTGAGTCTATTGATGATGATATTCAACGTGTAAGGTGTCTGGAGACTTCTCTTCGTCCATCAGCAAAAACTTCCTTGCAACTGGCAGCGGAGTACATGTCTCTCGGGAAATTAGGAAGGTATTCTTCTCATTCGACACTTTATATCTAGAGCGTGTTATCATTTTGATCAATTCGAGCGATATCCTTCTTCAGAACTTCCTCTTATTCATGATCCTGTGGGTCAGCAGCTAGTAAAGGAACTGAGGGATTTACGAGATACTGTGAGGAGGATGGAAAAGATCCAGGCAGAAGGACGTCATACTGTGTTACTTGCTTCTCTGCTCGATAGTCGGAGTCCTTTCTCTCACTATCCTAAGTGTTTTAAGCTTCTTTTGACGAGTGTACTAGCTATCCATGAACCTCTTTTGGGTCTTGATCTCATTAAGGTTTTATTCCCACGGTTATATCCAGGAATGGAGGGAAAAGAAACGACTGGTATTTTCCGTTTGAATCTGAATACTGTAAAATATTACAAAGATGAAAATCGTTCTCTAGTACGAACTGATTGAGATTTCGAGTGTAGACGGTGCTAGCGTTGAAAGTCTTACTTCAAGAAGGTCAATATGAAGGAATTCGAACCATTTCTAGCTGTCTGTCGAATGAATTGAGATCTGTTTCATCGATTCGTTATCTCTTGAGTTATGCAGAACATGCTGTAGAGCATTCTCATGTGTTGAATGAGACCTCGCTACAGTTTTTTCTCTCTGATTTGACTGTTTCATGCTTTCCTCTTCTGTCTGGCTGTTATAGAGCTCTCTTTGAGAAAGATCAAATTCAAAACCAAGAGAAAGCTTTATCAGACATTCTGAAGGCTTGTGAATATGATCGAAGCAATCCCCTAAACTATAGGCTTTTGGGAGAGTATGCAAGTCAAATCGATGATAGTGAACGAGCAGTGGAAGCATTTATGAAGAGTCTTCAGTTGAAGGAGGATAGAGAAGTTAGGAATCTTCTTCAGAAGGAACAAATGCGAGTGTAAATGAGAAGGATAGGACTGATGAATAGAAATCAGAACAAGGTGAGAAGTATGTGTTATCAAGGAGATGAACTCTATGCTGTGAAGAAGTAAATATGACTTTTATAATTGATATTTAGTTATGCTCTTGCCATTGAATGTTATCAGGAGTGTATTCGCTTGGATCCAACCTATTATGATTCTGTGGTTGAGAATCTGGCTGAATGTTGTCTCCAGGAGATGAAAGTCTCCGATGCTCTCCTTCATTGGACATATCTCTCTCATCGTCATCCAAGTATCCTCACTTCAGAGCGTCTTGCTGAGTGTTTTCTCTTGATGGGGGACCTCTCTGCATCCCACAGTTCCTTGCAAGAATGTAGAATGGAGATGAGTACCAAACCCTGTGAGGAAGAAATAAGAACTCAAATTGGAGCTACCGAAGAAGCAGTGAATAAATGTAATGAAGAGTTGAGTGAGGCCCGTCAATGGCTTGCCTTGAATCAGCCTGAGAAAGCGATTGGTCCCTTACTTAGTTGCCGTGAGTGTGCTCCTTTTTGGCGAACACCATTCCTATTACTTCTTCGTTGCTATATTAAATGCGTAAAAACAGATGAAGCGTATGCATTAGTACAGGATGCCTGTCCATGGCTCCGTCACATTGAATTAAAACACAAGATGCCAACAATACCTCTATCAACCCCATTCTTCAGTGAGTTGAGCCATTCAAAAGAAGTAGATGAATCACTTGTTGGTTAGAGAAGATTTAGTGATGTTTAGATGTATCTTGTTATTTTAGTCTATCTCCAGCGATCCCAACTTGCTATGGCCGTTTCGCTTGATGTCCTGATCAGAAAGTCGTCTTCATCCTTGAGTCCTGTGTTAGTGAGTCTCTTAGAATTTACAGAACAAGTCCAGGAACTGGAGCTGCGTTATTTGGACGAATCTACCTCTTTTGCATCTGAGACCGAATCTACCTTAACAAATACTATTATTTTGATTACACAGGAGCTTCAGAAAGGAACGAGTCTCGGTACCCAACTTCTTCATAAAGCATTACTACGACGAGGGGAGATTCGACTGAGGAAACAAGCATATCAAGGAGCTTGTGGTAAGGATTGTGTGATTATATTAATATTAGATGATTTCACCAAGGTACTGAACGCGTCTTTTGATGTGAAGTGTCTTAAATATCGAGCAGAATGTTACGTGAGACTGGATCGCTTTGAAGAGGCAGTCACTGACCTGAGAACTGTGTTACAGAGGACTGGAGATTCAAAGGTTTCAGAACGCATAATGGAGGTGATGAAGGAGTGGGGAGGGCAGTCCCATAGGCAGTCGTCCACAGTACTGCCCTCATCAAACCCAAAAAGCAAAGGTCTATTTGGGAATATCTTTGGGTCCTTTTCACCACCTCCTCCTGAACCCATTCCTCCCTTCCGGTATGATCCTGGGTTTGGAATGCTTAAAACCCAATATGAGGACTGTTGCGACAAACTAGGGGTACGGATAACAGATTCTCTAGAAGCAATCAAAAAGCGTTTTCATTTTCTTGCTCTTCAGTACCATCCTGACAAGAATCCAAGTGATGAGGCTCAACAACAGTTTGTAGAAATCAGAAAAGCCTATGAGTATGTTATTAATAACTATTCGTCTTTTGTTTGTAAGATCGTGTAATCGTGAACTATATCACGAGAGCTCGTGGCAATTCACCAAGGAAATCCAAAGGTGTAATTAGGGAAAACCGCGGGAAACGTTAGATCCAAATGAATGGTGTCATTAATTGTTTACCTTTTGAAGCATTTTTATCCCAATTCTATCGCTAAAGAATGTGCGATTCTTATGAGGACTCTGGAGTGGAGGAAGTGCGTGAAGAGCTGTATAGTGAACCAAGTGTTCCTGAGTCTGTACCTGAGCTGGATTTTGTGGATATGTCGTTACTGTCGTCTGAGGACTCTCATTCGTCGTGGCTTCGTTCTCCGATGATGGATCTCCAAGAGGAGAACCGAATGCTTCTTGGGGCAGATCTCTGCCTGGAAACGATGTTATCGTCGCCATTTTATCCATTGAATGCCTTTGATTTTGAGGACACTCTTCTGGGTGGAACCCAGTACACCGTTTATCCTGACATGGACCGGGATTCGTATCCTGTGGATGCGAATCTTAGTTCTGGTCAAGATCAACAGAGTACTGATGAATCCACCGATTATAGTTCTGTTGAAAATGAAAGCTCAGAATCGCAGTTTGTTTCGACCAACACTAGCCGCAAGTCTCGTCGCGCGAAGCACTCGTGGACTGGAGCTGAAGATGCTCTGTTACGTTCTCTGGTTGAGGAGCTGGGAAGTGATTGGAAGAAGATCAGTAAGCGCATGGATAGTGATCTGACACCGAAACAGTGTCGTGAACACTATAATCGGATGACGAAGTTCATTAACAAGAATACTTGGAGCGAGGAGGAGAAGGCTGTTCTTCGTTTATTCCTGAATGGAGAGATTGAGGAAGACGAGTTGTACCTACGCCTGAAGCGCAGCAAGAAGCAGATCAAGGAGAGACTGGAGATCGAGAAGAAGAACCATAGTCCTTGGAGTATGGAAGAGCTTAAATGCTTGGAGTCATTGGTGGGTACGTATGGTAAAGAGTATGCGAAGATCAGAACGTTGATGAAGAGTTTCGGCTATGACCGTTCGTATCAGCAAGTAAGATGTAAAGTGATTGCCTTTTTGAAGAAGCGTCTGTAGGCACTCCTTTACAACGTATTTGTTGGTGAGTGTTTGTGTTTGTTGTAAATAAGGCTAATCGAAATCATCTTCCTGATGATTGATGTTCATTACTAGGGAAGCACTATCCTCAGAACTGTCAAATTCATCGCCAATACTGAGCCCTTTTCGCGAATAGCTATATAAGAGTGGACTCCGTGAGTCACCCATCTGATAGTTTTCCGATGGAAGAGTCAATGAATTGGCAAATTCACGAAAGAATCCGTACCACTCCTCAAACATCTCTGCTGTCCACTCGTGATCACTGAACTTAGCTAATTCATATGTTTTTACCTACAAATTGTCGAATCATTCAGTCCCCACATAATTCTCACAAACAGTATCTGTTAATTTAGGAAATTGCGTCTGTAAGAATTTGACATAAGATCGAAGATCCTGCTTACTTGTTCTCTTGAGATTTGGATACTGTTTACTGATATCGTCTTCTAATGTCTGATAGGATATTGCTACAGCTGTCTGATAGTTCAAAAGGGAATATTCATTTGTTGTTTCATTCACTACAATCACATCACTTGTCCATACATACAAACTGCTCCATAACTCTTGTCTGCCGATTCCAGGGGTTTGAATATCATTCGCTTTATCCGCTGTCGACTTGCATTCACTTTCTTTTTCATTTGCTATAACATAAATTCATAGAACTAGCCATATACTGCTGATAGCCGTTCCCTCCCAATGTCTAGGTTGTGTCTAGGAAGCTTCTTGTAATGAGCTAATCTGGAGCTCAGCCCGCAATATAGAATGAGCATAAATATGATATACTTCACATTAGAGTGATAACAAAGACAATTACGACACCAAAGAAAACGATGCATACTGTGAGAAAATGGTTTAATGTCATTTCTTCAATATAATGGCATTCGCCGCCGACATCAGCACACTCTGTATTATTGAAGAATGACATTTCATTTGAATCATTAATCTTTGAAGAACATATAACGACCAACCTATGGTTAATGCAGAAGGACTGGTAGTGCCTCTCCTCGAACAGCTTTCAGCAGCAATCTGTTTGGTCTCCTATAGTAATCATGGATTCCCACACTGAATGATCATGACGAATTCAAGACATTTGAAGCTTCCTAGCATGGATACTAGTGCCATTCCTTCAGCACAGCCTATGGGAAATCCTGCTCCCCAATTCAAAGTAAACAAAAGTCATGTGATGGAGTATAGGACTACAATATGAATACAAATTGCTCAGTAACAGCTCCAGCAACAGTTGCTACGAAGCCTGGAGGTGGATACTGACCTCATATTATTTATTTGTAGATGCCGTGGTCATGACCGCTTTGCCATACAATAAAGAGGTTATAACAGGAGAGGATATGCGCGAGTCTTTGAAGAAGCTCGTAAGCACAAAAGTGTTTTGGGGAAAAGCAGCTGTTAATAAGATGATTGTTGAAGATGTGGTACTTGGAGATGATTTTTAATGTAGATGGAAACGTGGACATGCCATTATTGCACTTGGGAGACATATGTTGAGAAACGAGAATATCAGTGGAAGAGTCGTCCTTTTCGTGGTGGTGCCGTTGTCATCTGTTAGTAATATTATTCATAGATTGATAGCTGTAACAATGGGCAACCTCCATCACCTTGGGAAGTTCGTGTACAAGCCCCTCCAATGTTTGAAGAAAATACTATTCAGGTTCCTGTTCCTCATACAGAGTATGTCCAATCATGTAACAATTGTACTGGTCATGGCCGCATTCAGTGTACGAAATGTACTGGACGCGGACGCAACACTTGTAGTAAGTGTAATGGAAGAGGATACTTCATGGGAGAGGAAAGAGAACGTTGTTATAAATGTGGAGGTGATGGTAATATTCGTTGTAAGAAGTGTCAGGGAGATGGAATGATACGTTGTGATACATGTGAGGGAACAGGGAACATTGTCATGTATATCCTTGTTGGTATTCTCTGTTGGTATTATTAATAGCTTACTGTATCCTTCATTAACCAGATGGACTATATTGTGTTGAATCAGAAAGAGATTCCTGAAGACCTCATTCGTGAAGCTGAAGGCACCACGATTTGCAAGTGAGCTTGTGAACTAGAGTATGTAAGATCTAGACAGATTGGATATCGTGTTCTTCCTCCTCAAGGATTCTTCGATCCTGCAGTTCTTGGTGCTTGTAATACTCTTTATACGAGAGCAGAAGAGAAACTCGGCAGTAGTACGGATGTATTACTTCAACAGCGTGTTACAGTGTATGAGATTCCCTGTGCTAGGGCTATTGGTAATTGGAAAGGAAAACGTGGAGGATTCTTTGTGTATGGAAATAACCGAACTTGCTTCTGTCCTCGTTATCGTCAAGATTTCTATGGCTCTTGCTCGTTCCTGTTAAGTGTTAGTTGAATCAAACACTTCCTATGTTACAGTTCTTTCACTAAGGAATCGTTGGAAACCGTAGGGTCAGGAAGAGTGTTCTCGAGGGAGTTGATTAGATCCACCGTTTCCAGAGGAGCCATAGCAAATTCCTAAGATGATAAAAATACAATAATCCTACCATTTCCACCACAGGATTGCTGTTATCTTCGGACATAGGTAAATCGGAAGCAGAGTTAGAGGAAGAATCACTCTCCGAGGAATCGCTCTCTGAGGTAACTAATTCTTCTAAACAGTAATTGTTAACTCCTGTAGTCTTGATTTCCTGCTCCATCATTTCACAGGATTCTTTGAATTGAGGAAGGAAAGAGTGAAGTGAGGAAAACACTACCAAATAAAACAAAAGCAAAATTACCACAATTACTACGAGGAACTGAAAAAGTATTCAATTCTTTGGGCTTTGTATTTTCTAACGTTAAGTGAATCCAAAAAACAAACGCTGGTCTAAAACGAGAGAGTGACCCAAAGGAAGACATCCTTCCCCAATTTCGAGATTCTGCCTACACTATCACCGAATTCAAAAGTAATTCACCTATTTTCCATTCTGGTGGAGAAGTGATTCTGCAGTAGAAGACTGATCCAAGTTGTGCTTCAATGTCGACAGATTATCTACAGGAGAAAGATCTCGTTTATCGAGTCTTTGGAGTGATTCAAGAGGAGCCGCAGAAGCAGGATCAGTATGCTGAGCTGCTAGCAAAGTATTATTCCCACTCCCCTGAACCCTTTGTTGCGCAGTTTTCCAATTGTATATACACTGTTTTGATAGCAAAAGGGCCAAACAGGGATATTGGGAAGCTTATTCAATTTTCTGCAGTTGTTGCGAGCCGTTGTACAGGAAATGAACAAGTCCCCATCCTGTCTCCCTTGATTATCGAAGTACAACTGGATATTAAGGATTATGATGTAGGACCTCCTTTCCTATACAAAAACAAAAGATCGGATAGTTCGCATGCGGTGTCTACAGGTTGTCAACGAAATCTTGGTTTATTCAAGGGAACTGGATCTAGAGGAGAGAGTGATTCGAAAACTGAAGCAAGTGTATATGGAAAGAAGTCGAGACAAAGTGATTGCTGTCCGAACTGCAGCAGCTACTGGCTTGTGTCTTCTTCAGAATCCATTGAGCCCAGACGATGAAATTCTGACATTACTAAACAAGAACATGCTCTATGAGCCAGTAGCATCAATTCGAATCCTGTATGCGGAACGAATTCTCGTTCATCCTTTGACAGCTGAAAGTATTCTGTCTCGGTTACGGGATGAAGATATTATGGTTCGTTTGGCTATTCTGAAGAATTTGAAGGATCACGCTCTTATTCAGCAGTTGTCAATTAAAATGCGGCATACAATTCTACATAGTCTACAAGATCGAAATGAGGTGGTTGTAAGGGCAACAGAGGCGATTCTTATTGATAACTGGTGCGCAAAGAATGATCTCTTGATTGTATTGTCTCTTTTAGATGTGGAAGAAGATGAGACTGCAGGTGAGTTGTTCCTGAATGCTGTGTTTTCCTATGAGTCAAACCGGCACACGTCTATATTCACTGAAAAGGCTTCTATTTCGGTTACACAATTGACATCTCTAACAAGCTTTTATTTGTATTCTGCAGTTCGTTATTTCTTCGAGAATCAACTCGAATCATCCATTGATCGATTGATTTCTGATGTTCCTATTTTTTGTGGTATAATTCGTGATGCTGTAAGTAGCGAAGACACCGATAAAATTGTGTTTCGAAACATGATTCAGTGTCTTCAATACTTGGATGTAAGTGATGAAATATGCAAGAATGAGATTCTTCATTTGGTTCGTCATATCTTTGCCATTCCCACGGGAATTCGGATGGATTTGGTAATTGATTCAGAACATGTTCATATGCTTCTTCAAGCACTATTGAATCTATTGGACGGAGAAGCTTCTTTCTTAAGGTAGTCTAAGAATGGATGGATGATGTGTAGTGAAGTATCGCTTATTCTCTCAGACTTGGAGGATATAGTGGAAAGCAATGTAGTTTTAGTGGTTAATTTTGAGAGTAGGAACAGATTTCACTACTCATGCTATATCTGGTTCAGAGCACCTTTAAACTCATTTCGTCAAGTGCTTTTACAATGCCAGAAATACATGCCTTTTTTGAACGTGTGGTCAAAGTAAATCTCCAGTCCCCAGTAGCCATTCTTCGACAAGAGGCAGTAAAGGGACTTATTCTTGCAGCCATCATGAAGCGAGTAATATGTCCATTGAGAATGAAATTCATAGGAAATTGCATTTCAGTTCGCATCTTTGCTTTTGTGTATGGTTCTCGAAGAAGATGAAGATTTGGAAGTACAGTATTGTGCTATACAAGGATTGACAGATATTGCTATTGTTTATGGAGATATGCAAGAGAATGCCAGTCAGGATTCAGAATTAGGCGTTTCAGTGAAAGAGATTTCTGAAAGTCTCAATCCCTTTGTATTTCATAGTAATGAAAGACTTCAGTGTGCCGCCTGTCAATCGTTTTGTAAGCTTTTTATGTTTGACAAAATTCGCTCTGTTCTTTCCTTATCAAATCTTATCTTACTGTATATTTTTGTATTCTAGTTGAAAAGTAGTTTATTCGACTCATCTACTGAGAAACGCACCTTTCTTCGTCAAGTTTTGGCGGTTTTCTTCCCTTCCTATTGTAATCCTGAAATCGATAGGAATTGCTTGTTTTTTGAAGAAGGTGTGATTTATACTGTCAAAGGAATTGCTGAAGCAGGGATTCCAGATCGTTACTCGATGATTAGTCAAATTAGCAAATATTTCTTGTTTGATTATGGGAATTGGTTTATCCTAAGGACATTAATGACTATGGATATAAAGAAATCGGAGAAGCGAAATTATGTAGCAAGTGAGACCGAAGATGCAGAAGTCGAGGAAACCGAGAGGAAGACAAATCATGAATATCATCGTTCTGTAGCTGTATTCCTAGATAAGTTTGTTTCGGTCGCGTATACAAGAATGGAAGATAGTTCGTTTCTGAAAGAAGTTGTATCTGTTCTTTCATTCGTTGATGGAGATTTGATGAACAGACTCCAACGATCTCAATTCAACTCAATTCTCTTGAAAATGTATAATGATATTCCAAATCAGACCTTAAAACGACAAATCAAATCAAGAAACAAGGTTCTTTGTACAGTAGATCCCGCATTAGAAAAGATATAGTATGTTTGATCCAAAACAGAGTCAATCTGAATCACTTAATGCGATTATCCTATGTTTCTTCGTTACTAGTACAGAATCATCACTCTCGTCTCTACAAACACTTTTTACCGTTCCTTCTTCTTCCATACCCGTCATATGAAGAGCTCTCTTCGTAGCACTGAGTCGTGATTCCACCACTGGTACAGTCCTGTCCTTGGTGGGTGTAGTAGGTACAGCTCGGTCCTTGACAGGAGTGGAGACCACTACCTCCTCAGCACACTCACTCACAAATCTTTGTAATTCCTCAATTTGAGCTTGTTGTTCTGGCTTTGCTGACCGTTTCAACTATAGTTTATTCCATTTATGATTAGTACCTTCCCCATAATCTGCATCATGACCTCCTTCACCTCTTGATTGTGTAATGCATTCTTCAAATAACGGCGATTCTGAAGGAATTTCGAAAGAGTCTGATTGGTGGTTGGTAGACAGTTTACACAGAAAAGAAGACATTTCCACTTATAAGGGTCTGTTACCAATGGGAAACGCTGAAGGAGCTTCTCTACAAGCTGATCTTGCTGCTTTTCCTATTCATCATCTTATGACACAAATTGGCACTTTTTCAACAAAGTGAATTAAGAAGCGAATAAGACGTTGAAATTGCTCATAGCTGATTTCTGGCATCTCCAATAACGAAGAAATACATTCTGGTAACACATTATATACAGGATTGCTTCCACGTTTCCCCCATTCAGTAAAAAAGACTCGAGTCAATGTCCGAATCCGTTCTGAAGGATCTTCCAGGAGAATAACAAGAAGAGAAATCTGTCCTTTCACACGAACCATGTCATTAAGAATGAGATGCGAAAGAACTGATAGTGCGTTTGTTCGAACCAACTCAGACTAGAAATAACAGCCATACAATACCACCACTTCATCTCGAAGCACCTGATAGATTCGTGTGGTCCATTGTTCCAACTGATTTGGGAACCGATAACACAAATCACCTATGCAGATAAACAGATTACTTCTGATATGTTCATCTCTATTACGAACTAGCATTGTAAATAATAACTACAAATTAACACATGACAGAAATCATCACATTTAGGTTGGTCTCACAGAATACACGACTAATACACATGAACTTACAGAAGCACAATAAGGCTGATTGTTGCAATGCATTCCCATATCCCTTTTGGTTGATACTCAATTCAATCACAACACATCCAAATTGTCCAATCAGATTGCTAGGTAAAATAGCCTTTCCTTATTCCTACTTCACAACCAACTCCGTATCACTGATGGTTTCCAGTATATTTTCTTCGATATCCTCTGACGTGGTCACATAGCCCATTTGATCACCAGGTCCCTTTCGACGAATCAATTCCTTTTCTTCATGATGCTGGCGTGCTCTCTTTGCACGCGATGCTAGGGTTTCGCTGAATTGGAGTATTTTAAGAGCACTATGACCTAATAAGAAGATAAATCGAGCTAAACTCAATTCGCTCACTTGATGAGAAAACTCTTCTGAACCTTCTTCTCCCGCACTGTGACTCGATTCTGATAAAAACAGTCTCTTTCCAATCGTCTGTAGGATCTGTTGAGCAATGAGATCAAATCGATTTGTAAGAACCATAAGAGAATTCACTCCTTCATTAGCAGTAGCGAACCAATCCTTTGCATTCTCCTTCCTTGGATGTGTTGTGGAATCAATTAAGTATGTTATAATCAACCCAACTACGCGTCTTTTCAATTCACGCTGTGGTTCCGTAAGTGGTTCTGGAGGAAAAGCCTTCCAAATATTCATCACAGACTTGATATGATGGAATGAAGTAGTTTGGAGGTAGGAAGAAAGGTTTAAAACACGCTGACTGTTTTTATAGACAAGTTTCGGGGCTGTTGGAGCAATAATACTCAATAGATACAGAGCGCAACACTTCTATACGTGATTAAAATCAATCAATTTTACATTAATTTCAGTCACTCCATCACCAATCACATAACTCCATATCCCATCTACACATCGTCCTGTTAGAATTCCCTCGTCTATTAGATGAGGAATCAACTCCGCAAAGGAAGTGGTCTCTCCGACAGTCGCACCTTGGAGTAAGCGAATGAGATTCGAAGCAATCACATTGGGTGGGAAAAAAGTGGATTCTTTTGGAGGACAGAAATAGAGTTCTTTAACTGACTATCAATAAAGATGAGTCTTTGTGCATACACCAATAAGCATTTTAAGAACAGAAGGAGAAGCACCCCAGACAAGGAATAGCATACGGCGAAGACCTCGTTCAACTCCAGGAACATTAAAAGCCACGGCAAGAGGGAAGAATTGAAGACAGCTAATGAGATCTCCTTCTGATTTGCTTGCCAAGAGTTGAGCAATTAGAGTAACTGAGGACTATTCATTAAATACTATTGAAATACTAACAGAGATTAGTGTTGAGAATGACAGAGCATTCGAATAATATTCCTTCAATCTATCAATCTTGGCTTTCTCTTCAGGATTATCTTCTCCTTCTATCGACTGAAGCATTGACTCCACTTCTTTTAGCTTGTGTTGATATTCTTCCACATTGAGTTCCGATTCATAAGGATTATTTTCAATCAAGACACATATCAACTAGAATGAAGTCAAATCAGCATGTTTACATTAAGAGCACTCTTCCGAACAAGAACTGCCTTGTCTTTGACTCGCTCCAAGGCAGTTTTAGTCACATTCACATATTCATTCAATGGAACTAAACCTTCACTGCACAATGATGATATTGTTCGAAGCGTTGCTGAACGAACAAATGCATTGACATCATGCCCTCTTTCTTGTAAGAGCTGGAGAATAGACACCGCTGTTTTCAAGTCGATAGTTCTCAATTCAGTTTCTTTGGATTCAGATTGAGGTTCCTTCTCATTACTCTGGGCTATTGACTGTCGTCGCACAAGAATACTGGCACGTTTCTGACTCACATTCTGATAGGTACTCTGTCTTCGATTCTCAGATGTGTTGTCTTCAGGGACACTTGTATGGAGCAGTAGATTTCCAGCGCTCTGAATCACTGATAAGCGAAGGGCATAAGAATCACAATCGAGAAGTTTCAACAAGGCTGGAAGAGAACGCAGTAATGCGAAAGGTGCTTGATCCGAACAGAGTGTCTGTTTGTGAGATTCTCTGAATTCAATACGAGAAAATGACTTAAGTTTCGAATATCATTCGTTGCCTTTGTGGAGTCCGAGAGATTCTGATTTGATATTTCCTTTACTAATTCTGTCACCAATTCATAATGACCGTTGCATCGATCATAGAGCGTCTTAGCTAAACGAGAGACAAGTTCCGACATGTAATCTTGGGATGCCATCATTGTTACAAGAATCGAACAAACTGGTGACAGCATTGATCTAACTATGAAAAAAGAAAGAAAGGAGATACGGATACGTTGAGAGGAGAGATGCTAAGACATTAAGGGTAACTTCAACCAGTCGAGGATTGTCAAGGTTGCTTTTACGTTCAAGTAACGATAAGCATGGATTTGAGAAGAGTTGAAGAAACATCTGCGTGATAGAAAATGATGAGACTTACTTCATCAGGAAGACCCATAGAAAAGAAGTTCTTTAAATTTCCACGCAGTGTAAATAACAAAATTTCGAGGGCATCATAAAAGTAGTCTTCCCATTTGATGTCACTGTTGATTACTCGGCGTTTCTTCTATGAATTGAAGGATAAACAAGTCGAAACTTTACGACTCTTGTCAGTAACCAATTGTTCCTTGTCAACTAGTGAATCAACAACAACATCTATCTCTTTGATCAGTAGTGATAAAAAATAAGTATATCTGGATTTTTATCACATGAATCAACAACCTACATGAAAAGCGCATTCTTCCAAAGCACTACGGATTCAGAAGGGATAGGTTTGTTAATCGTTGAGACAACAAATCCTCGACCACTTCGAAGAATTATATCTACGTATTTGGCCTGGATTTGTTCCGATACTGATCGAAAGAATCTATAGTTAAATCACTGTATGTTAAATAACTTCAAAAATGCATAAGCAACATCAAAATGCTGAGGTTCAGCTATCAATTCAAAACACCGGGAATCAACAACTTCGTCTGCAAAATCTATAAGTTACTACACTGAAATGATTCGAACTATCCAAAAGCCGATAGCATTCCTCTGAGTCACATAACTCCAAGTCAATCAGATCGGTTACACTAAAGAAATCACTATCGGAGTTTTCGAGATCCTCAAACTTCTGAGGTAACCTAAACTCCTTCATTTGTTTAGTTTTGGATTCAAATCCAAATTACCTCCTTTTTCGATTCCGTCACTTTTCCTCAGTGTTTCATTGATGCCGCGATTATCGCTTGAAGAACGCCGAAAGAGGAATGATACACTCAAGACTATCCAGGAAGCGCATGCTCGTAGATTTGTGTGACATCATACATTGTAGATTCAGTTGAGGACAAAAACGTCTCCTATTTACTATCTCTAGCCGAGAAATTATTTGCAGTAAATCCAGAATTGGCACAGCATTATCTGTGAGACATGCGATGATAGGATTATTCTTAGAATTAAAGCGCAATGCTTGTGTCGAGAGCGTCAAATAGGTAACACTTTATTCCCAACATTCAGGGACTAGATTTTCCCTCGTCATTTCCTTATCTTTTTTGTCCACATTGTGCCTGTATTATGAATAAGTCAAATACATCGTCATTTAGGATAGTAGCCAAGAAGTGTCGTCAACATGCTAAGTACAGGAATCTGATTGTTGGTTTTTGATCTCTAACTCATAATGCAGGAACGGGTATGTCGTTTATGTGGAAAACAGATCCGTTTGGGTTTTACAAAAGCTAGTTCGATACGAACAAAGAAGGTATTGCCACAAGTGAAACAGGAAAGTGGAAAGAAAATAAAATCAAGTCATAGTATCAAGAAACAAGCTTCCCAGTTACTTTCGGTAAATCTGAACAGGAAGCCAACAAAGATGAGAACTGATTGGGAAATTTAGAGAGGGTTTGTACCAAAAAACAAGATACACCTACTGTGGATCAGGATGGAATTCAATCAGATACTGCTTAGATTTCTTTAATAACGGAGTGGCAGCACGGAAGAAGTAATCTTTCACCGTTGCAGGCATGTCTCGGAAGAAAAGAGATACTGCGAAGTACTGACCTGTAGTGTATCCAATATGCATAAAATCTCTTTTCAGTCCACGCACAACAGCTTTCGCCATTCCTTCAGGTGATGCCAAGGAAGCCTGCATAGAAGAGAGGTATGATACCTCTGTCATTGGAGTGCGAATAGCCCCAGGAGATACAACACTAACAAATACATTATAATCACGCATAGCAAAACGGAGGGATTCTCCATAGGCCATTAAGGTTACCTTAGTAGAACTATAGATAGGATTCATGGGCTGACTGCACAACCCAGCACCCGATGAGAAGAGAGCGATTTGGCCACTGCGACGTTTCTGCATTCTTGAGAGCAGAGGCAGGATAGTATTGAATGTACCATCGATGTTGATAGAAAAGAGCTCACGAGTAACAGTGGCATAATCCTCACTACTTCCACATTGAGGAATCATAACACCTGCTGCAGCTAGAATCAAATCGATAGGTGATTTATCATCCTCTTCAGTCAAAAACTTCTCCATCTTCTCCTTATCCCGAAGATCACAAACAAACGTAGTAACAGTTGCTCCTTTGTCTCGACACAATTTGGCAACTTCTTCAAGACGATCAATGTTTCTTCCAATCAATATCAAAGAGATATCCTAAAAGAATTAGAAATGGTCGAAGTCATACCTGCTTGGCATATTCAATAGCAGTTGCCCTTCCAATTCCTGAGCTAGCTCCAGTAATGAGAATTCTCTTAGGAATAGGAACCTTTTTGCAATTGAACCAATCATATATATATCCGATGCAACCAACGACCCACCAGATTGGCATAAGGATACAGTTCAAACAAACCTCAAATAACAGAAGAAGAGGATTCATAGGTGAAAAAATGACCGATACCTTTGCTGTTATAATTCTATGTGCATATAATATATCAATCCCGATCATTACAACATCATTAATCAACCCATCGTGCTTTCTCAACTCTAGTTGAATTGACTGTGGAAAGATTACTGAAACCTTACTTTCATCCTAAATATGGATTTGCTTCAATCTAGCTGAATGGAACAGTGTTTCAAAATACTTCCCTATTTCCTGAAAATCACTGTAGTATTTTTGAATAAAAATGCACAGGTGACTGTTTTGTTCTTGACTGATTTTCAACTACTGATCAATGATCAGAGAATTGGTGATATGAAACCTGAAGGAGAGAGCATTAACAGATTAAGTTACTGAACTAGTCTTAAATGAATCGAAGTCACTATATGTGAGTGATGAAGTGTATGAGTAATACAAGATCTTCTAAAAGTTCTTGTAGCTGGGATATCCTGTTTCAGAGACCGATCAGAACAGTCAAATCTGTTGTTTTTGTCATTTTGAATATGAGTTGAAATTCGTCTCTTTTTCTGTCATTTGTTTGTTTTTTGAATTTCTTCTCATTAAGAAGAGCAGATTCCTTTTTGGTTCCATTTTGGAAATACACAACTGTATATTCATCCGAATTTGAATCAAAATGGCTGAAAAAGCAATTCAAGAGCGCCAATACGCCTATGCAAATGTGATTCGTAAAAGAGTTGAAATGATCAGTGTAGAATGCTAGTCAAGTATTGGAAGCAGATCGGGAAGGAAGACGAAGAACTCATGAGCCTTCAGGAGCTGCAGAGAGTCTTTGGGGGAAACCATTACCAAAGATGGGTGACCGTGCAATTCTAGTTTCAGAAGAAGTGCAAAAGCGAAAGGAGAAGAAAGAACAATTGTGGAGACAGAATGAGAGAGTAATTGATTAGAAAGCGCGAGAAGATGATGCGTGAGTCGACTACAGATAAAAGAAGGAAAACAGGAGCGATTTCGCTGAACTTGCGAGTAAACAATGTGCTTACTGCTGTTGACGAATACAATAGCAAGCTATATCACCCTAGAACAGCAGAAACGGAAATTCGTTATTCTCGTTTGCTGGCTCTTATCTCTAAATACTATCCAGATGCATCGGGAGTAATTCATAGGATTTGAAGATAACGAATAGGATGTGATTGCTGATGTGGCAAACGAACTGCTCACCATTCTGAAGGATGGAGAAGTGAAAGGAAAACAAGAGCGATGTGAGGCAATTCTAGGAAGAATGAATGAACGTGAATTCGGAGACTTGGTGGAACTAGGCAAGGAGATTACCGATTTCGATGTGGATATGGAAGAAGTGAGTCTTTAGATATTTATTGACGATTAGAATGAAGTGAAGGATGATACTGTGGCTCTTGATATGAACATTGAGAGTGATGAGAGTGTGTTGGATGAAGTGATGAGTGAGGAAGAGGAGAGCGAAGGAGAGGATCTGGTTCAAACGGAAGCATTGAGGACACGAGAAGAACAGCAGGAAGATAAGGAAGAGACAGGATTGAGAGTGGAGGATATCGATCGTTTCTGGCTTCAGCGACAGATCAGCGAGTATGAAAAGGATGCTGAGAAGGCACAGGAGCTGTCAGAGAAGATTCTAGCTACACTTCAGAATGTGGATGAGGTAGAGAAATGGGATGGATGTGATGAATAGCGAGAGAGTGAATCACAACTGGTGGAGTTGGTGGGTTTGGATCACCCTGATTTGATCTCCCTTCTTCTCAGCAATCGAGCGAAGATCGCTTATGTGATTCGATGGCGACAAGCCACTTCTGAAGCAGCAAAGCAAGGCATTGCTGAAGAGATACTTACAGACTCTTCTGTGGATGGAGAGGCAATCCTGAAGGCATTAGAATCGAAACGAAGCACAAAGGATTGGGAGATGGCTCGAGGAGGTCTGACGGTGGAGAATGAACGAAGAGAGAGACACACTATGAAGGAACAAGGTCAAGTACGAGATGCAGAGGCTCTTCGTGAAGAGGAGATGCGTGGTGTGGCTGCCGAGATGAATATTCCCAAACCCCGAGCACAACTAATACTGAATGATCTGGCTTTCGCTGCAGGCAGTCATTTGATGAGTAAGAAGGCAGTTCGTTTGCCTGAAGGCACACATAAGCTGTTGAAGCCTGGTCGTGAGGAAGTGCATGTTCCAGCTGCAGCCAACAAGTATAGTGATCCTGCCTATCTAAACAGTCATCACCTAGTCGCTGTGGAAGAGATGCCACAATGGTTCCACAAGGGATTTGAAGGTGTGAAGAAGCTGAATCTGGTTCAATCCCAAGTGTATGAATGTGCCATGTTGAGTTCAGTAGGAGATGGATGGGATGATAAGGGATAGGAGAACATGTTACTGTGTGCCCCTACAGGAGCTGGCAAGACGAATGTGGCGCTGATGGCCATTCTCCATGAGATGTCCTTGCATCGTCGTGAGGATGTATGTGTGATCGAAGGGAATGAGTTTTAGGGGTCGGTGGATAAGGACAAGTTCAAGATTGTTTATGTGGCTCCCATGAAAGCTTTGGTGAAGGAAATGGTGGATAGTTTTGGTCGTGTAGGTGAGAAGAATGAGTATGAGAGATAGAAACTGAAGCCTTACGATGTGAGTGTACGTGAGTTAAGTGGTGATGTGAGTCTGACAAAGGAGGAAGTATTGATTGAATGAAGTGATTATGACTAGATTGCTTCTACTCAGTTAATCATCACAACACCAGAGAAGTGGGATATAATTACTCGTAAGTCAGGCGAGCGAACATACACTCAGCTTGTGCGTCTGATTATCATTGATGAAATTCATCTTCTCCATGATGAGAGAGGTCCTGTATTGGAGTCGTTGGTGGCTCGTACTCTACGTCAGATCGAGGTGTCTCAGGAGATGGTGCGATTGGTCGGTTTATCAGCTACCCTTCCGAACTATGCAGATGTGGCTGCTTTCCTTCGTGTGGATCCTGGGAAGGGCTTGTTTCACTTCGATAGCAGTTTCCGTCCTGTGGGTCTGGAACAGCAGTTTGTGGGTGTGACAGAGAAGTCCTCTTTCAAGACCATGTCTCTGATGAATGAGATTTGTTATGAGAAGGTGATGGAGAAGGCAGGCAAGAAACAGGTTCTGGTATTCGTGCACAGTCGGAAAGAGACAGCAAAGGTGAGGACTCAGGAGTGGATTGATGAGTAGACTGCCCAATACTTGTTGGACACAGCTGTATCGAAGGATGAACATCATCTCTTCTTCCCTACTGAGGTATCCAAGCAGGAGTTGGAGGATGCTGTCAAACAGTACTCGATTCGGAATGAGGAGTTGAAGAAACTATTGCCCACTGGGTTTGCTATTCATCATGCGGGTCTGTGTCGCTCAGATCGAACAGCAGTTGAAGAGTTGTTTGGTCGCGGACTCATCCAAGTGCTGGTATCCACCATGACATTGGCATGGGGAGTGAATCTTCCAGCTCATACTGTGATTATTAAGGGAACACAGATGTATTCACCCGAACATTCTGCCTGGGTGGAACTCTCTCCTCAGGACATCCTCCAGATGCTGGGTCGTGCAGGTCGACCTCAATTTGAGAAGTGTGGTGAAGGAATCATCATCACAAAGGCGACAGAATTACAGTACTATCTGTCTCTGATGAGTGCTCAGTTGCCGATCGAGTCTCAGTTCATTCGCAAACTCGCTGACAATCTGAATGCTGAGATTGTGATGGGAACTGTTCAGAATGTGGCAGAGGCTGTATCATGGCTTGGATACACGTATCTCTACATTCGTATGCTTCGTAATCCGATTCTCTATGGTGTGGATCCAAGTGTGTTGAAGGAGGATCCTACACTACTCCAGTATCGAGTCGATTTGATCCACAGTGCAGCCACACAACTAGCGAAGAATGCTTTGATCAAATATGATGTGAAGACAGGTATCTTTGAGAGCACAGGACTAGGTCGAATTGCTTCCTACTACTACCTAACCAATGCAAGTGTGGCCACTTATAATGAGAATCTGAAGCCGGGAATGACGGAGATTGAACTCTTCAGACTCTTCAGTCTGTCCAGTGAGTTCTCTCAGATCACAGTGCGACCTGAAGAGAAGTTGGAACTGGATTCATTGATGAGAAAGGTCCCCATTCCGATTCGAGAGAGTGTGGAGAATGCATGTGCCAAGGTGAATGTCCTGCTTCAGGCATACATCAGTCGGGTGACTCTGGAGAAGTTCGCTATGGCTTGTGACATGGTGTATATCACACAGGTAGGAATGAAGAGGAGAAATGAGTGATAGTCCGCTGGTAGAATCCTTCGAGCTCTTTTTGAAATTGCAGTGTTGCGAGAATGGTCAACCCTGGCACAGTGTTGTCTGACTCTCTGTAAGATGGTGTCACATCAGCAGTGGGAGACACAGTCACCACTTCGTCAGGTAGGATTAGTGAAGATCTCTTAGAGTAGTTTGGTTCATTACCAGCATCTGTGTTGAAGCGTTTGGATAACAAACCCATTCCCTTTGAGCGATACTATGACATGACTCCTGCTGATCTGGAGGAGCTCGTGAGTACACGTGGTGACACTGTGAAGAACATTGGAGCTAAACTGTCGAAGCTGGTTCATCGCATCCCTCGTCTCCATGCGGAAGCTACGATTCTGCCTCTCACTCGTTCAGTGTTGTCAGTGGAGTTGGGTCTCACAGCAGACTTCGAGTATGACTCCGAGGTGCATGGTTCTTCCCAGGGTTTCCATCTGTTGGTGGAGGATGGTGATGGCGAGCAACTGCTGTACTATCAGTACTGGGTATTGAAGGCTCGTTATGCTAATGAAACTCAATATGTGAACTTCACAGTTCCCTTATTTGATCCTATGCCTCCTCAATACTTCCTTCGCATTCTCTCCGACACTTGGCTGAAAGCAGAGACAACCCATGTGATCTCCTTCCGTTCTCTCATTCTTCCAGAGAAGTTCCCTCCTCATACAGAACTCCTGGATCTTCAACCCTTGCCTCTCTCAGCCTTACACAATCCACAATATGAAGGATTGTATCAAGAATCAGTCTCCCATCTCAATCCAATTCAAACCCAAGTGTTCCAAACAGTGTACGAGTCTGATACGAATGTGTTGCTGGCAGCTCGGGCAGGTTCCGGTAAGGGCTTGATAGGAGAGTTTGCCATGTTGAGACTATTCACTACACAACCAGATGCGAAGGTGCTATATGTGAATCCAGTAGAGGATGTGTGTGAAAATAAGCTCCATCATTGGATTGAACTCTTCCAGAATCAGCTTGGTGTCATGGTTGGTAAATTCATCGGAGATCCCAAAGAAGATACGGCAACCTTGGCGAAGTGTAGAGTGATCATAACAAGACCAGCTCATCTTGATTACTATACGTGCAAAGGATTGCATCTGAAGCTTCTCCAGGTAGGAATATGGATCAGAGTTGATAATAGCACATTCACCTCATTATTGTGGATAATCTGCATATGATCGGAGCTGCCAATGGTCATCTGCTGGAAATCGTGATTTCCCGTTTACGTGCAATGGAGGCTCAGGCGAAAGCTGATCCCCAGCATCGATTCCAGATTCATTTCCGTTTTGTGGGTCTGGCTGGATGTCTAGCGAATGCTCGATCCTTGGCAGGATGGTTGGGTGTTGATAAGGGTCTGTTTAGTTTCCATTCCAGTGTGAAGGTCCAACCAGTACAAGTTCGAGTACAAGATTTTGATATCATGCAAACAGGGACACGACTGTTGGCTATGAGCAAGCCTGCTTATACTGCGATATCAGCTTTATCTGGGGATAAAGGAGCGATTGTGTTTGTTCCGTCTCGTAAGCAGGCTCAGATGACGGCAATCGATATGCTAACATTTGTGAGTGCGAGTGTGAGACCCAAGCGATTTAGTCATATTCCTGAGGTGTGTGAGGATTAGGGGAGTCATATATAGGATCAAATGGAGAGTGTGTTGAGTAGTGTGGTGGATCCTGCACTGAAGACTGTGTTATCTGCTGGTATCGCTTTCTACTATAAGGTAGGTGTGAGTGATTGTTGGATGTGAGAGAAATATGATGATTTTCTGTGAATGAGGAGCATTCTCCTCTGATTGTATCAGATACTTCTGAGTTCCTTTCATGATCATTTCTAACCGTTCAGGGTATGAATGCAACAGACGCCTCTCTCGTCTTTCAACTCTATCAGAATGATTATATTCAAGTCCTTGTTGTCACTTCTGATCTCTGTTGGTCACTCCAGCTCTCAGCTCATCTGGTGTTGATAATGGGTAATATTCTCTCTTCCTTCTCACAGTCAGACACTTGTTATTATGACGGTCGAGATCATCGTTATGTCGACTACCCCATCTATGATCTCCTCCAGATGCTGGGATTTGCAGCAACACCTGGAAAGTATCAGAATGGGAAGGTTATTGTTTTCTGTCATACCTCAAAGAAGGCCTATTTGAATAAGTTCCTATTTGAGCCACTTCCTGTTGAATCTTCGCTTCATTTGAATTTGGGTGATCCATTGAATGCTGCCATTGCTAGCAAGACAGTGGGAAGTATGCAGGATGCAGTGGAGTGGTTGACATGGTTCTTCTTCTATCGAAGACTTCCTCAGAATCCTGTTTACTATGCTTTGACGGGCATTTCAGATGAGCAGGTGAGTGAGTATGTGAGTGTGCTGACAGAGAATGCAGTGGAGGAGTTGAGCAAGGCTGGAGATGTGGAGATGACAGAAGAAGGTAGTTTGATGGCTCTGAATCTGGGTATTTTGAGTAATCATCTGTATATTCGGTGTCACACCACTGAGCTCTTCGCTCTCTCGATTACTTCAAAAGCTAAACGAAGAGGATTATTACAGATTCTGGCTTCTGCTACAGAGTTTGAGGATGTAAGTGTGGTGATCCGAGATGAGTCATAGATGCCAATTCGTCAACATGAGTTAGTGGCTTTGAAGAGACTGGAAACCCATCTCACCTATGTGGTAGAGAATCCTACTCCAGTATCGCGAAAGGTGAATGTTCTCCTACAGACATACTTCAGTCGACAGCCCATCTCATCAGATATGCATGAAGATACTCTACGGATTCTCCCGACATGTTTACGTCTTCTTCATGTAAGTGTGAGGAGAGGGAGTGATGGTTAGGGGATGGTTAATGTGTGTTCTACAAATATGTGGTTGAAGCCGGCTATCGCAGCTATTGAGCTGAGTCAGATGATTGTCCAGGGGATGTGGAATGAGGATTCGCGTCTGTTGCAATTGCCTCACTTTGATAAAGAGCGAAGTCGTGGCTTTGAGAGTGAGGGGGTGGAAAGTATATTCGACTTCACGGAGATGGAAGATGCAACCCGAATGAAGCTTCTTGAGGGATTGAGCGAGCAAGAGGTGACAGATATAGTTCAGTTCTGTAATGAGTATCCTGACATCGAAGTGACAGCCAAACTGGACAAGTCAACAGTGGAAGGTGGAAGTGACAGCGTGTTACATGTTTCATTGAGTACTGGCGAGGATGAGGACTTCACCACTACTGTAATCAGTCGGCAATATCCTCAGAAGCTACATCAAACTTGGTGGTTGATTCTTGGGGATCCGAAGGAGAATACAATTCAGTCGATTGTAGAAGTGGATTTGGATCGTGTGAACTCAAAGGATTTGACATTCACTGTTCCGAGAGAGTCTGGTCATTACAAATGGATGTTATACTTCATGACAGATTCCTATGTGGGATGTGATCAAGAACAAGAGATTGAGTTCGATGTTCAAGGAGGAATGGAAGAAGAGTAGTGTTGTTTTGATATGTTTGTTTGGATTTCATCTTCGTTTATTGACAA
>JANPWN010000591.1:0-13906 GCA_027406425.1 Blastocystis sp. subtype 8
AAACAATGCAATATGCGTTACAAATGAGAAAGATGATCCCCGTTTTCCGAAAAGTATGTGATTCGTTTGGAGATCGGATGAATGCAAGTTTTCTGCAAGTAATGTTTTTGTTAGCATCAGAACAACCTTGGTATGATTACCTTGAGATACCGCATTCATTTCAACCTCCCCAACCCATACCACCCAATGTTAGTTTATGATTATTGAATGAGTTATAGATTAAACTAGAAAAGCTGATAGAAATGTCAGCTTATTCCCTAGGGGCATATGTGAGTGATCGTGATCGTTTGGCTGATTTATTGTGTTTGCATCCAAGAGATATTATGTACTTTAATTCCGAGGCGACAGTTGGGAATCCTTCATGCTTCTTGGCTTTGAATCACAAAGATAAAGAGTAAGAATGAACGAAAGTGATTATAGAAAGAGTAGTTGCAAGTATTCGTGGAACACAATCTGGATTGGACGCACTTCGAGATCTGATAATCGAGCCCAATGCACTTCAAGGTGGTCTAGTTCATTCTGGAATGCGAGATGAAGCGAACGAAGTTATAACCAAATTAAAACCGTTAATCGACAAAGCCTTTCTTCAGTATCCCGATTACCATCTTGTTTTTACTGGTCACAGTTTGGGTGCAGGTGCTGCAAGTATTGCAACACTTATTCTCCAGACTTCCTATCCTAGGATACGAGCATACTGTTTTGCGTGTCCTTCCTGTGTCTCTTCTGAATTATTACCTCGTTTGGAGGATTGCGTTGTATCTGTAGAAAATATGCACGATTTGGTTCCTCGTATGAATTCTTCTGCAATGCACAAAATGTATGATTTATTTGCAAATGCCAACTGGAAAAAGGTCATAAGCAACATGTTTTCGACGTGTAGAATTGAAGATTCCTCATTTGGTGATGCAATGAAGTATATTGAGCGAATGTTGTTAGAATCGAAGTCATCACTTCCAGATGATTGGTTAAAGCTTATTGGAGGCAAAAAATCAACTGGTGAAGAACTGACGCAGGAACAGAATCCAGCTCAGCTCTCTTCTATGAAAATGGAATCTAGATACACGAAAAATGCCATGCTACGATTGGAGAAGAGTAAGAAGGAGATGCGAAGTGATCATGATCATTCCAAGGATAAAAGAGAGTCCTGTTTCTGGAATTGCAAAAAGAAGAAGCCGTCAGAACCTTGTTTCTCTGTGAAGTCTGTATTACAGGATTATAACGAGTTCAATCAGTCCTTCTCTTCTCTCTACAATAAGAATCGTATATACTCTGCATATAAAGAGAATGAAAAGAAACTTATTCAACAGTATCGCAAGTCGGTTGATACATTGTTATCGATGTACATGGACAATGTGCAGAGTCGAGTTGATATTGAAATGGAGAGAAATTTTAATTCTGTTGATACGAAGAGTCTCGTGGAAGTGGGAACTGGAAAAGATTTGGTTGAGTATTCTGCAAAGAAGGCTTCATTACTTCAGAGTAACTTAATCGCTCGCTCACATACATTGGAAGCAGAATTAGAAACGAATCGACAGCAATTCCTCCGAAATCTACAGTCCATTGATAAACCACTTTTACCATCCATTTCGGCAGATCTGATCCCTTCATCAGATTCTATTTCCGAATTCATTTCTCTAGCAAAGCGATATCTATTAGAAAATGGAAACAAGAAGGATGTCGATTGGTTTCCTTATCCACAGTTGTATCCTCCTGGTGTGATTTTGCATTTACGTAACAATCCTTGTTCTTCTTGGGAGAATGATTATGTGCCTTTAGGTGAAGTGAAGAAACGATTGACAGGGAAAACAAAGGATTTCAGTGTATCTGACTGTGAACTTGTGCGTGTAGATAAGTCCGAGTTTGATCATTACAGTCTGGAATCTTCATTGGTTGATGATCATCGTATGGGAAATTATGTTAATGGTCTACTGCGTATTTACGACAAAAAGCACTTTGAAAAAAGTCTAGTCTGAATTGTTTGTTCCAGAATTGGCTTGTTGGATAGATTGATCTTGGATATGAAGCAACCTGAACATATTGCGTAGTACTTAATGATGAAATAAATGCCTAGGCCGCATCTAACTACCCTCTTCTTTATTATTGTAGTTTGCATGTTGTCAATCATTTACGTCAGTGGCAGTATCCTTATTTCGTCGTAGATATCTTGACTAAGTGGATTATTGTAGATATGAGCAAGTCCTTTCAAAACATCGTTCTTACAGTGGAACTATTTTTACTGGGATTGGTGGATGGGATATTGAAGAACAAGTAGAAACTCTACCACCATCGATACAAAGCAAGCTGAAAATGGAAGGAACCGATTTCCTGACTTCAGTTCCAACTGTTTCGGTTTCAAATATGTCACTGTATACAAACTACGCAATTCAGAGTGTTTCACTACCGTCATTTGAGTCTAGTGTCTCATGGGACGATTTAAGCAAGAACTATAAGTTCGGATGATGATTGTGTTTAAGACTAGACTGCGTATTTCCAAGGTCCCTCTCAAGATGAATATCCAGGACTATTTGATGCCAATTAAATATGGATGGAGGTATTTAGAAGATATCACTCTAAAACTGAAACCCAATCGGATTATTATGCATCGATCATCTTCTATTCCTGGGGGTATGTTTCTCAATGAATTCTCATGATATTTAGAAGCACATCTTGTTGATTGTACAATAACAGTGACAGGAAATGAAACGGTTTCTCAACCAACTCTTCTATCGTCATTGAATCCAAATAGAAAAGTCCCCTCAATTCAACAAGATATTTGGTACGATCGAGTCGCTATTCTCTCAACACGAGGATTTGCGAATATCTATCACAACACAGAATGGATTATGAACTTTGTTCATTTCGCTTCAGTTTCCAATGAATTACCACTTGTAAGGTCACTTTCTTTCTTTTATCTCTAGTTTGATGCATTCATTGTTGTGAATCCAACTCATGAGGATCGTTTCTCCAGTACTACACCGTGGAACAACCAATTCTTCAAATCAATTCTCTCAATCTTTCCGGCCTCACAGAATCCTGTCTATATTCCGGTAAAGTCGTTGCCACGTGGTGCTTCGATGCATATTCATCGTGCTGTAGGGTTACTGGAGATTTAATCAAATAGATGCTTATTGCGATCACAACTCCTTTATTTGATGTATTCCGATCGTATACTGAAACTATTTATGTGAAGAAGGTAGTTTACAAGTATGTAGGTGTCAGTGAAACTGTTACTATCCCTACAAAACTTAAGGGATTATATATCATGCGAGAAGGTAAAACAAGACAGATCTTGAACCAAAAGGAGTTTCTACAGATGCTAGAAGAGCGTTTGGGTGATTCTGTGAGTCGTTAAATAGGGGGCCTGATCTATAGTTGGCAATCAATACCCGTATCTTCAGGAAGATCACGTTCGCAGATCAAGTGAAGATTATGAGTGAGATTGATTTGCTATTTGGGATGCATGGAGCAGCTTTTTGTAATATCATGTTCATGCGACCTCGATCTGGTTTTATTGAGTTTTTTTCGCCAACAGCTCGAATTGTATATTATCAGAATATGGCAAAGAAATGTGATCTGGTTTATTCAGGTATTTCAAAAGTGAAAGCGGATTTGAGTCGAGGAGTTCCGAAAGATCATCGAAACATGAATGTATTTGTGGATCTCTCGTATGCAGGGAAGGTATTTAGTTCAATAGTTGAAGAAGTTAAGAAACAGAAATATGCGAGGGTAAATAGTGATGTCCTTTAATAATGTATTGTTTGTTTGGTCAGGGTGAGTGATAGAAACTAATAAAACGGATTGTCTGGAAAAACCAAGATGTGGGTCGAATCAATAATTCGGCCCTTACTTGCTTGAGTAGGGATTAAATAACCTGTTTAATCTAGATCTTGCAGTAGTATCTTTCCTTGAACACATGACCCATGTATTGGGTACGGAAGCAGAATCAAAGGGTCTTACTCGGCTAGATGAGTATTCAGTGTTTGAATAGAGTAAGAATTGTGAAGAATAGTGTTGAATTGGCCGAAAGAGATAATCGCTTGTCCTTTGTGAATTCTGCATTTGAGATAGTATTCATATTATAGTGAAATGATGATTATAGTTTAAAGAACTTGAAAAGAATACAATTAGAATCCGGAAACGTTCAAGACCAAAAAATGAGGTGGATGAACCTGATCAGTCCATGAAATCGAAGGAAGTTAAAGAATCAGTCTGGAATTACGAAGAAGAAGGATTTGATGATTTGGTTTAGTACTGTTGTATCATAGATTCATTTGTTGCAATTTCGTGTTTCCTCACATAATAGAAAACAAGAGAATCAAAGAATCGCGGGAATTAATCCATTCGCAATTCCATAAGGATGTATGGAGGAATTGATAAATACGGTGGTGACATCGTCTGTAGAGAACAGAGGGAAGAAGTGGATGTTCAGTTTGGAGAAATGAGTTCATGTGACGAATAGAGAGGTAATGAATCAGTCCAATTGTTTTGAAACAATTGTAGCGACGGATGAAAGTGGAAAGTGAGTTTATGGTCTTTATTTGAGAATGCTAGAGAAGTCTTGCTTGCCCCTTCACTCGATATCTCTTCTGGAGGTCTCTCATGGCATATAGTGGATGCAAAAGAAGATACTTTGAAGAGTGTAATGGGAATGTCTCAGATGACGTCTATGCTGAAAGACACAGATCGGAATGAGGTCTATAATGCAGCAATTACTGGTTTGTATATACAAGGGAATTGATGTATAGAATGTATTCAAGACTTTAGAATGAAGTACAATCGAAAACCATATGTACTGGATATTGGATGTGGTACCGGATTACTGTCACTACAAGCTGCACGAGCAGGAGCCGAACATGTCTATGCTTGCGAGATGTTCAAAGAATGGGTCGAAATTGCGAAGCAGAATGTGACTGAGAATGGATATGATGGTGTGATTACGGTTATCAACAAACACAGCTCAGCTTTAACTGTAAAGAATGAATCGAATCTAGATAATTACGGTATTCTTCTAGCTATACTCTGATGAATAGATATGGAAAGGAAGTGCGACATTTTGGTGAGTGAGATTCTTGATACAGTTCTTTTGGGTGAAGGAGTCTTAATTGCTGTTCGAGATGCTAAGGTGATATTGAAAGCGATTCTATGATTTTAGAAACGACTTCTTGTGAAGGAGGCAATCATCATCCCAGAGAAGGCAGATATCTTTGTACAAATGGTTCACTCAGATTTTCTTTTTAATCTCACAACAATTCAGAATAGAAAGTAGGAAATTTGGAGATGTGTTGAGGTAGTGTTTTGGGAATTCAGATGGAGAGCAAAGATCCTCAACTCTGCAAATACACAAATCTGATTCCAGTAGGGTTGAGTGAATGAAATCCCGAATAGATACATGAATCTGTTGTTGATTTGGCCAAATGCTCAGATACAGTCCGCTTGACAACAGTGGATTTAACAGATTCTATGAACAAACATTTACTTAACATTTCCATCCCAGTGACGGGAAGACCAAACGGAATCATGTTTAGTTGGACTGTCTCCTTATATCGAAATAATCACATTTATTCTACTAAACTCTCAGTAGATAACAAACAGAAGTGGCAGGATCACTGGTTACAGGCATTCTACGCTCTTCATGAGACAGAGAGGGTTGAAGGATGTATTGAATTGATAGCATATATGAGTGATACAAATTGGAGATTTGATTGTTGTCTACGGAAGCAGGATGTGAATTCTGTCAAGAGTTCAATGATGAAGCCTTTACAATGTTCTTGTGGCTTCCATTTATTAATGAGTCCGAGTTTAATTGGAATGTACAATGATTTGCTTCGAAACCAAAAGATGTCAGCTATGATTGAGAGAATTGTGTCACATCCGCCAGCTGGTATTCTACAAACTTCTATCATTACTTCTAGGTTGTATAGTTGATATCGGGGATGACAGTTTAATATCAACATCACTCTCGAAACATTTAGATTCTCCGATCTATTCATTTGAGCAGAAAACCTTGTCGTTAATGATATGGAAACAAATTATTGAAGCAAATGGAGGAAAGAATGTATTGATCAATGGTACACCAAATCATCCGGATATCGGTTCTATCTTTTCGAGTCAGTCCATTGGGGCAATTGTATGGGATTTCCACAATTATCAGATGGAAGATCATGCTGTTATGGAAGCAATTAGTTACTGGTGTATGGTAAACAGTCTGAGAGGTAGGAAAAGATTCTAAACTCATCATTTTAGAGTACTTCTCACCAACAATCTCTCTGTTTCCAAGCATGGTGAACATCATGATCATGCATATCGAATTAGGTGTAAATAATGAATTTTGCCATAATTAATAGCCTTTATATGATTCATTTGGTCAAGTGGAAGATGTGAATGGATTTAGGCATTCTGCATTCAATACTGCAGTAAGGGACTGGAACCATTCATTATATCCATTTCCACTCTTTATGTATAAATATAAATGTCTTTCAGACCCATATTCGGCTCTGACACTTGATTACCGTCAACCACTATATTCTATCAGTTTACCATCATCAACGACAATTAAACAAAAAGGAACATTCAACTGTACTGTTATTTGGACTGAATACTACATTGGTGACATCGATGCTTTTGAGGATAAGGATTTTAATTGGATTACTCCATATCAAAATGGCAGATTCGTTCCTTATCAGAAACAGTTGCTCCTCTTCCAAGAAAGGGGAAGGGAAGTGAACGAAGGGGATGTTATCTCAGCAAAGGCTTCACTGGATGAACAGTTATCGTTTACACTTTCCGTTCATTTATACACATGTTTACTATCAACAAAGATAATCAACAAGTTGAAGCTAAGCTAAATCAAAACAGACTCCAATACTCATCGCTATTTGGAACTGATAAAAGATCGGAACACATAAAAGGACCATTTGAATCATGAAGATTATAATCATCGAACAGAGCCACAGGTTGAAGTGAATCTGTCGCATAATTCTCAAGTTTCAACGATGTTAAGTCGAACGGATCATCCATGGTTATCAGATCGTCCAAGCAACCCGGAAGATGAGACGGTGTCTCAACCTTCTTTGGTTCACTCTTTGATAGCCCGTCCTTCAATTCCTCCATAATCTCATCATCAACCAAAACAAAATCGTCTGAATCCTCAGTAATGGTTGTTGCCGGAATTGTAGCACTAGAGGAAGAGTGCGATTCCAATTCAGGAAGTGTTGAATTTGAGTTATCGTCCACAGTTGGACACGAACCCTCTTCCTCGAGAGGGAGATGAGATTCAACCGGTGGCGGTAATGAGGCATATTTTGAAGGGGGACGTATGCCACGTTCTCGCGCCTCTCTACATTCGTATTCTGATTATTAACGGAAACAATAATGATTACTCCAGTAGTACTCTGTTCGTCTTGACCGGCACAACTGACATGTCTTCGGGATAACTGTTTTACCATTCACAACAATTGGTTTGAAGTCTCGTGAGGGTTTCATACTCTTACAGCTGGAACACTTGATCATTCTTCTCTTTCTTCTCCTGCTACCACAGCTAGTCGATCTCTTCGATATGCAACGTCTGGACATTTTAAATAAGGAAAGAGTGGTTTTCACTTCATGCACCTGATGAAACTGCCGAATATTGATGAAAAATGCCAGGCGCGAATTGACATTATTCCGTGGGTAAGTCCAAACGAAGAACTCCTATTTTTATGGTGGATCACTCCTATTTTTATCCATAAACAGACGTAGAATTCTATAATTATGTTCCAGCCGTTGAGATATGTTTTAATTGGACTTGCTCATGGCTGTTACAGTATGTTTGGAAGAGGAAATATAATTGTGTTTCCATAAGACCCACCTTTTGACATCTGATTTCCATAATAATTCCTAACAAACAGGTAATAACTAAAATACAAATGTCTCAAGATTTCTCTAGTTTCTCAATTCGCTGTCTTAACAACTCGTTTTCTTTCCGAAGCTATTGTTCACAAATATCCGATCAATTAATTACCTTTTCCACATCACGAACCATACATTCATAGTTCTTACAAATAACAGGAACATCCACCTTGCTGATTTGCAAGTTAATGGTGGTAATATTATCATCAGTTTCCATAATGCGATACAAAACAGAGATGAGAGAATGAAACAACTAAAATTTAATAAATTCATGTACTAGAACTCTCTTGACCTGAGAATAATAATTGTACAAAGTCGATCCTTCAACATCCGTTCCATAAAGACTTTTCATCTCCTTTTCCAACGTAGACTCCTCCTCTATTAATTCTTCTGTCACTTTTTGTAACTTTTGGTTCAAAGAGCCTATCTCTTCGGAAACAGATACAATGTCATCTTGCTGCTGCATTTTGCGTTCAGAAAGCTGAGTAAGTCGATTCAGATATACATCACGAAACGATTGCTACAATTGAATGACTCAACTTCAATCACTTTGGGAATCATTTTCAACATTTCATCCAATTCTTCTTTCTCTCGCTTGGATTCTCCAATGATTCCTGTGATACTCTCGATTTCCTGTCGACTTGTTTGCACATGGGATAGCAGAGACTGCGATTCTTCCCATAGCACTTGTTTTCGTTGATTCAAATCATCTATAACATGTAAAATCTCGTCACGTTCGCGCTGAAACAAATACTGTTCTTTAGAACTCTCTGCTGAAATGGAGTCACAGCTATCGTGAAATCGAGCGAGATAACTGAATTAAAAACAAGAAATAGAGGTACCCGTCAATATCATCAAGAACACTAATAATCTTCTTCTTTTCGAATAATGCTGTTTCTGTAAACTCAATTAATCGGTTCAGTTCGTCGATATTTCGTTTAAGCTACAGATAAGAATCTAGAATCAAAACCACAGAAGCAAGCTTCTGACTAAGTTTTTTGACGTTATGAGCACGTTTATAGAATACTCGGTTAAATTTGATCAAATCAGTTTGAAGGGATGCCACTTCCTACACATCAGTCTCGATCAACAGAATTACCTCACTAACAGCTGCATTCTCAGAAAGAGCAGAAGACACTAGAATGAAGTCAAATAATAAGTACCCACACTGAATTCGCTGGTATGCAATATGTTCTTGTGCTTTTTCGTCCGACGATATCAATTCAATTCCGACCTAATTCAAAGAGACATAATAACCATTACTGAAGGGATGTCCTTCCATAAAAAACGCATTCTCTCACTTATTAATTGCTCATCTTCTAACAGAAGTAAGGGAGACGATTCTGAAGAAGAGGGACTTTGAGGAAGTGTATTTCGACTCCAATCATACAGACTCTTAAGAATTCGTTCTCCATTAATATATCCATACTCCTTTGTCTTCTTCTTTGACTACAAATCAAATGAACTATTAATTCATTCTTGTTCACTTGCAAAGGAGATTGAAGATGTTAACCATGTGAGTATTCGAATAATATCTTCGGGTTCAGGATACATAAAGTGGCTGAATCCAATCTCCGTAGTGTATCCAACTCGCTATAGTCAATACAAAGAAACACATGTACAGCAAATCCATCAGCTAGATCACTGCAAATGGAATGATTCAGATCCTCTTCATCTACAATGAAATGAACGGACTCGAAAACATTCTCATCTAGAAGAGAAAGACACTGAACACATAAATTGAAAAAGAAGACTCGATCTATCGACTCTACCGACGTCACGTCATCAGGGATATAGCTACACATTTAAAATCACATTCAAGAAGAAACATTCCCAATTCCCGAACCGAATCAAGAAGAAGACTTTCGATCGAGCTCATATAGATGTGGTTAGGTTATTGCGGCATTCGGTGCCGTAGAATGGGATATCGAACAAACAGAATCATCTAGACAATCAGATTCGATGTTTCTTTAACAATTCCCTGAATAAATGATCTACAATGAATGAAATGAATTCAAGACGAACCGTTCATCAGTGAGAAGGTCAGTTCCCAGTTGAGCTTTTTGTTGTGAAATTTGAAAGATTTTCTCATCAACAGAATCCCTGGCAATTAATTTGATTACATGAACGGGCTTGGTCTGTCCTATGCGATGACACCTATCTTCCGCTTGTCTATCCACATTGGGATTGAAATCACTATCGTGCAGAATCACGGTATCAGCTCCAGTTAGATTCAATCCTACTCCACCTGCACGTGTAGTCAGCATGAAGACACTAATGGAAATAAAGAGAATAGCACAGCATACCTGATTTTAGTTGACGAATTGAAGTCATCGACCATTATCTGTCGTTCTTCTGAAGGAGTCTAAAGGAAGAAGAGAGAAATAGATGTACTCTTCCGTCAATTCGATAGAAAGAGATGTTACGCTGCTGGAGACAGAGACTAATGATATTGAGGATAGTTATCCACTGAGAGAAAAGAAGAACACGGTGACCTTGTTGCAGAAGAGATGGAAGAATAGACAGAAGACATCGAAGTTTCCCCGCTGCCGTCAACTGAGTATCCGATAACTAATAATGAGGGATTCAAACTATTAAAACGAGATATCGATGAAGAGAGGGAATTGATTCGACGCATTCATCAAGAGTGAAGTGAATCTCAATGTCGGACATCAACGAGAGGTCTGCCTCAATAGTTTCAACTGTGGCTCGTTTGTCACAGTGATGTGCTTCATATAGGAGTGTCGCAATTCGAGTGAGCTTTTGACCCGAGTAATGATGTCCTTCATATCAATCTATCACTTGACACTTACGTACAAGAAGGGGATGGTTTGCAATCTTACGAAGATCCATGTATAATGAGACAAGATCGTAGTCATTGGAATCAGTAGAGGAAGACTGTCGAGTGAATTGAGTGTCATATTTCTTGATATGCTCTTCATACAGTGCTTGTTGTGCAGGGAGCATTGTGACTTTTTTTATCTCTTGGGTTTTGCTTGGGAGATTAGTTAAAACATCTTGTTTGATTCTTCGTAAAATGAATGGTTCAAGAATCTGAGAATGAATTGGAAGATAAGAAATCACCTTCTTAGTATAGGTGATGATGGATGGATTGGTTTGTTTTAGATTGAATCGTTTACATAGAGTCTTAAACTCATCGGAATGAGAAGGAAGAAGGAAAGCAAGAAGTGAAAATAATTCTTGAAGGTTATTCTGAACGGGTGTTCCTGAGAGAAGAATGATATGCTTTGTCTTGATTTTGGATAGTCTCTAATTATTACTCCTATCGTGAAGACAAACAGAATAGCGTTTAGAAGAGTAGTTTTTGATACAGTGACCTTCATCAAGTACTAATACGTCGTATTGAAATCCATTGAGGAAATCACGATCCTTGTTCATCGTATCGCGCTCAAAGACGGAGTATCTGGGTGAAAGTAGATGATAATGAGTACGTGGTGATGAAGAGTTGAATCATGAACGGAGATTTGTAGTATTCTTCTTGGATCCTCTTCTTCTCTTCGTGAAATCCTACATATCTATGAGTAAAATCATCAGCATGAAACAAACAGAAGATATTTCAGTTCCTTACACCATTCCTTCACCTCATTCTCCCAGTTATAGACTAAACTTGAAGGTACAACGATCAAAAACCGGTTCTGTTTGTGTTGTGAAACAAGATTCAAAAAAGATAAGATCTGAATTGTCTTCCCTAACCCCATCTCATCTGCCAGAATCTATGATTCATGCTTTATCGCAATTATCACTCCATTCTGTCCTTGTTGGTAGAGTGTCATGAGCCAATTCACTCCTGCTATCTGATGAGGATGTAAAGGATGTGGAAGGTGTGAAATCAAATCATCAGGAAGAGCTTTTCCAGAATTCTTATTCAAAGCATTACGAATTCGACTACTAGTAGCTGAGCAGATCCGTAATAGCTTCTTGATTGCAGGATCGGCAGGAAGAAGAGCAAGCTGACGACATCTAATGGTCAGTGAAGTCATTCATGGTTACTCTTCTTCTGTTAGGGTCGATGATTCTAGTTGGGAGGGAGAGGTTGTGATCCGAGGTGTATGGGTACGTCGCAAAGAATTATGTGAAACAGAACGAATAGTATAGATCTGAAGTCCTTCCTTATGATCTCTAAAGAGACAAATCTCTGTTCCACGATATAAAGGGCATTGTTCTCCATGCTTCAGACAACGGAATTGGGAATCTATCTTTGGGGTACGGATAAACAAAGGAGTAGCACCGGTCGACATTATTCTAAGTCATACATGGTCATATATATTACGTTCCAATTACTTGTCGATCTTTCATCACCTCTGTGATCAGTGATCCTTTCCCTTTGGGTTCAATGAAAATAATAGCTTGTTTTCTACTGCACTGTAAAGACGTTAAATGAAGGATTCTGAGTGGTATATATACATAGGATATAGAATCTTGTTACCAAGTCCTCGACCAATCACATTTTCTCCTTCGTATAGATAGATTGCTCTTTTGAGATCATATGAACTGTGCCAGAGACAGAATAACGCCATTCTAAGTGTTTGTGGTGGTGATTCGTTTGGCGGGAAAGGAATTATCGTTGCTTTTTGGTAGCAACATATCGACTGAAAGTGGTAAATATGTTTTCTCTTGTTTGTACGGAATCTATTAATTGATTCTTGGTAAACGAGAAGAGTTCTCGTTTTCAATTCATCTGTCATATTTTCACATATTTTGATCTATTTGTTTGAATATTTGTTATGGGGTAAAGCATTACCATGCATATAATTATTAGATATTCTATTCAGTCACTTATCGATGAACTAAAACAACAAGATCTATCTAAACGTTGTTTCTTCATCACAGTATTGTACAGATTGTTGTTTATTATCCTAGGGTGGCAACAGTGGTTTTGGGTATTTAGTATCGCAGATTTTATTATCTGCAGATGCTTCAGTAATCATTGGTAGGAATTAGGTTTTCAACTGAGTATATAGGTTGTCGTTCTGAAGAACGTGCACAGAATGCTTGCGAACAACTTAAGAAAGAAACTGGTAGTGATCGTATCTCAGTAACCTTGGATTTTCCCAATAAGGTCTAGTATCAGTTAATTGATATGACGGATCCTAAGTCAATCCGACGTTGTGTAGAACGGATTGAGGCCGAAGATGTGCATATTGACGTTCTTATCAATAATGCTGGAGTGAGCATGGTTCATCAGTACATAGAAGCACAGACAGGAGTCGAAATGACTTGTCAAACCAACTATATAGGTGTTATCCAACTTACAGAACTCTTAATTCCACACCTTCTGTTTGCTATAATTCCATTCATATTATTTCTAGCAAATCGAGTTCACCTCGTTGTGTTTTTGTGTCCTCCCTGACATATCCAAAGAGTCCAGTTTCAATCATCGACTCAGACCATCTTTTCATTGATGAGGCACATTATGAGCGATTCAATGCCTATTATCGTTCCAAATACCTCCTTACATCCTTTGCTCTCCGTTTAGCTCGTGTAGAGCCCAGAATCAAATCAGTGATTTGTGATCCGGGGGTGGCTGCCACTAATATCGCTCGGGAGCTGGGGTGTATTGGTAAGTTGTATTCTTTATCATTCTTCCAGCTGTTTGCTCCCACATCGAGAGGAGCCTGCACTATAGCATTTGCAAGTGCAAGTGATAAGGTGGATTCCCTTGAGTCCGGTGTTATGCTGAAGGACTGTAAGGAGAAGTCAGTGATTAAACAGATTCTGAGGGTTGAAGAGCAGGATGCTATTTATAGAGTATCCAAGGATATGCTACAGTTAATTGACACCAAGGGTAGTATTAAGAGTTTGTAATTCGAAATGACCGTGTTTCGTTTATTAATATAAACCTATTAAGCAATTCATATAAGTCGTTGTATTGTAAAATGATGAACAATGTGATAGTCTCAACAAACACACACTCAATTACAGAACTTAACAACCGACCGATTTCCACATCCAGCTAACAGATACCGAGCACTGTCTCCAAATACCAGACTGTGATATC
>JANPWN010000595.1:0-16769 GCA_027406425.1 Blastocystis sp. subtype 8
GTGGAAAGGTCATTGGTTTCTTCTACTAAGCGGATTTGGAGAGGTGATGAATTCAATTCACAGAGGGAAGCTTGGGTATGTTTGTTTGAGTGAAACATTTGTTACATAAACTATTTCGAGAGTTTTCCTATAGGTTGGGTTAATGATATTCCCCGTTGTTCTGTAAATAAGAAAAGAGCAATAACATTACGAAACAGAGCTTCAAATGTCGCTATCATTGTAGATTTTGTTTCCTTGTCCTTCAATAAGCCTTCACGTTTTTCCATGAGAAGATCAATCAAGTGTTTACTTGATTCTAATTCTTCTTTGACAGATTTCATCTGCTTCTGAATTGATGCCTTTTCGGAAGCAATTGCTTCAATAGCATCCAGAAGATCCGTACCTTCTTCTTCTAGCATTTTGATTTCCTTTTGAAGGTAGTCTCGTTCTGATGACAGCTGGGCCAATTCCATCGAATAATGATCCCAGTTCTCCCTTTCATTCTCTGCTGAATCACTGATCTTCACCTTCTGCCCGTTTCCCATTTCCATCTTCTTGCCATTATCCGTGACGCACTCAGTATTTCCAAGACTGCTTAATACCAGAAACCGAAGATAGACATATTCTTTGCGAACTATCTCAATCTCGTTTACTAGTTGATGAATCTGATTTCTTGTATCATTATCTGATACAGATTGACTCATTCATACACTAATTCCGTTGCGATCTCCAAACAAACAAAACTCTAAAGGGACTACCAATTAAGTGAATTTACTGTGACCTCAGGGATAATATGGTACCGCGTATGGAAAAGCTGATATGCTTCTTCACTTCCAATCTTTATTCCTAACACATCATAAACACTTTGAGTGCTTTGGAGAATATCGTTCAAGTCAAATGCTTTCCCTTCCTTCACATATAATCTCTATCTCTCATTCCCTTCCTCTCATTCCCTACACTCAATTTGTCTGCAATAGTCATCATATCTTCCTTCTTTTCTGGTCGAATTTGACCTCCACCATTTAAACAACCACTACTGTTAATGACTCCAATCACTTCCTACCTTGGACATGCCATTACTTCTACTACATCATAAACGCATTTTCGTCTCTATTTCTGTCACCCTAAAAACATACTTACTCTGATCTTCATCACAAGATTTTGAATGTTCCTAAATCCATAAATGAATGCTCCTTTAAATATTTTCTTATCTCCTTCACACACGTCTATCTCAATAAAGTCACTATTTCTGACAGTTCTTTTTCTTCTGATCAAATTCTCTAAGTATCCCTACTGAACTACCGCATCTGGGTGTTGCGAAAGGACATGGTGAATGAGAGCAATCAATACACCTCCGCTGGAGCAAAGAAGTTCATTGAAAGCGGAGACATTGAATTGGTTCCACCAATTAACATCCAGTTGAAGAGAATTTGATTGAACTACTTCAGGCGATGGTTTTTGTAACAACTCATAGATCTCTTGTGAGGTAAGTACACAATCAATATCTTGGGATCCCTTAGGCGAAAGGAAATCTCTTCTGGAGGCCTCTAGCTTACGATCGTAACACGAAACAACAGTAACGATGTAAATATCCCTCGATTGAATGGAGGGATTCTGTGCTGGGATGAGACTTCGAACTAATTGGCCCATTATTTGTTGTGCTGATCTTACCGTGGACAAGAATGGTACCAGAGTGTGTGATTTTTTCTCTGCATAGCAAATCCATCTTATTATAATAGGAAAGGGAAGTATGTACCCGGGACAATTACTAGTGATGAATGGAGCATTAGGTGTGATTTTAGGTAAGATATTTGGGTTACTAAAATAATCTCGATTTTGAACAAAGGTGTTGGAAGCATCGAGATGATTGATGTCGATCACTTGACCTTCCATTGGATATCTAGGGATTATCGGATCGAAATGTATTCAAACACAGTGGTATCACTGTTTACAGCATAAGAAGGATTTGTGACAAGAGGATCAATCTTCGTTGTACTGAGTTTGCGCTGTTCGAATTCATCAATTGACTATTTGAAAATAAAACAAATTAATTGGCCTTACTTCAACCAGAGCAATTCGCTCTCCAATTTCCTGCTGAAGTACTAAATCAACTCCATAGGACTAGAGCTCATGAAGGAACAATAACCATACTTGGAGAAGAGATTTGATACGTGTATATGCTTCGGTGATTGAAGTACCAAGCCGATCAGCGATCGAAACACAGGAAGGTCTCGAAACAACTGCAACATATACACTACGCTCTCTCTAAGTATGATAATATTAATAAATCCCTCACTTTCTTCATCTGTTGTAGAAATGTTTCAATACTCTGCTGCTGAATTAGGACCGTCTCTGCACTTGTTACACATCCACTAATGTACTCATTGCATTCATCTTCACTTCCTACCTGCAAGCAAGGCAATCAGCTAGTGACACACTTGCAACCTTCGCAACACTGCTTTTTATTATATCTGCTCTGCTACTTCTACAACTCATCTTCAATTCTACTTCCTATTACCCAAATTCTTCATTTAGGTCATCTTCCATCACTAGCTGTGTCTTCCCCGGCCCTTGAGGAGTATTAGAAAACAATCCTGTCGAACATGCTTGAGCAGGGGCAATGAAGTCATCTAAATCTCCTAATAACACTTTTCCTGAGAAATAGCTCATCTTTGAAAGGCAGGAAAGGAGTTACACTAGAAAAATAATAGGAAATAGTGTCATTTAGTGAGAGCAGTCAAATTCAACGAATGAACAATCCAAACGAGCGAAAAGGGATTGTAACACTGACGGAGAAGAATTTTATGCCACCCAATAGCTTCTTCCTCCCTGAATTCTACCGAGTAAGATTCAACCGTTGTGAATGAATAGCTAGGATAAAGTTGCTCACGTTTTACTGACTCAAGGAATGATCAGGGACCGTACTGCAAAGTTAGCTTATGACATTAGCCAGGATTATCCTGGAGAACGTTTGCATCTGTTATGTGTTTTGAAGGTAGATTATTGAGGTTGGTTGAAGGTGTAGGGCGCTCATACGTTTTTTTCTGAGCTTGTTCGCCAATTGCAATTATTGAGAATTCAATTCTCTTATGATTTTGTGAAAGCAAAGAGTTATGAAGGGACATCGTCAACAGGAAATGGTATGATTCTTAGTTATTGTCTATCGATAGTGAGAATTGAAGGTTGTAATATGGAATCATTGAAAGGACGGAATGTGATCATAGTTGAAGATATCGTCGATACAGGTAATACAATGTCTGCACTTGTTCCATATTTCCATTCTTATGGTGTGAAATCGGTTTGCGTATAGTTTGACGATTGATATTAATTTCAGTCTTGTGCGTTATTTGAAAAGGATACACCACTAAGCAATGGATATCAAAGTAATTACTGCGGTTTTATTATTCCAAACTTCTTTATTGTAGGGATAGCAAAGATCACTGATGGTCTAGGTTGGCTATGGAATTGACTACAATCAGGCTTATCGGGATATGAAACATGTTTGCATCATTAACGACTATGGTATTGAATACTTTAAAAGTAATGAATTGATTGTTTGTTTTCACAGGTCCCTTACTCGAATTGTGTTCCACTAAAACACAAATCCTTTAAATGGAAGCAGAGATATCAAAAACCTACTTTGGATATACACTAAAGCAGTTAGCATGTTGTTTCATATGCTATTACGCTTTTTTGGCCTTTGGGGGTGCGGATGCTTCGAAGTCTGTCTATCTTCCTCTCATACAGAAATTCTATCATTTAGAGTATGATTATCAGGGTCTATTAGTGTTTACGGCATCCTTAGGATATACAGTGTTTTCTCTTTTTGTTGGCTATCTCACAGTCAAAATTGGAATTAAATGGACACTGTCGATTGGATTTCTCGTCATGATTTTGTCATACACAGCTGGTATCACCATTGTGCATATTGGCTGTATTGTAGCTGCACTAGTGGTTGCAGGAATTGGAATGGTGTTTTTAGATGTGGGCATCAACACATGGGCTACGGTTCTATTCCAATCCCACAAGGCAGTAATGATGAATCTTCTCCACTGTTTCTATGGACTCGGAGCGACAATTGGGCCCATTTTTACGGGTTTTATTAGTGTTCATTTGAAGATGAGTTATCGGGGTGTTCTAATAGCCATATTAGGTATATGTGGAACAGCATTCCTTGCTACTCTCTTCATTCCGAAATCGGAATCTAAATCACAAGATTCTGAATCCTCCTCTAGTTCCTTCACAATCCGAACAGCTCTCTGTCATCCAATTGTCTGGTTGATGGGATTAGCACAGGGCTGTATTGCGGGAACTGAGAACATCACCATGAATTGGGCTCCTGTTTATCTGCGTGATTTATATGGTTGGGACCCCGAAACCAGAGGAGCACGTTTTGTATCCACCTTTTTCCTCGTATATACAATCTCACGTATGGTAAGTGGTTTTTTGATCGATCGGTTGGGAGGTATTCGATCTCTGGTTATTTATATTTGTACGTTGATTTGTGTATTTGTTACTGGATTTATATTGGGAGAGAAGGGAGTATACTGTTTGATGGCTTCAGGGTTTTTTATTGCGCCTCTATTCCCAACTCTACTTACTATTGCAATGACGTATTTCGAAAAAGATGTAGATAAGTGTACTTGTGTGATCATGTTCATGTATATGATTGTGAGCCAAACGATCCAACTCCTTGTAGGTGTGATTATGAAACGGATTGGCGTCGCTTGGGGTTATCGTGTTGTAGTTATACTGATGGTGATTGTATTGGTTGACGTCCTTGTGATTAATTGTCGTTTGAAAAAGAAACAAGAAAGTCTTCTTTCGACACAACAACCTCTCGTTTTCCCTGTTTATTTCAAAATGAGATTGAGCGTCTGTACTACATGATTCTTTCCATGAGCTAGATAAACACCATTCCATTCCTTCATTTGCATTCCGCTTGCCCACCCAAAAGAACTATACGAGGTCAGCATTAAATATTCACATTCTCGCAACAGAGCAATATCCACTAGTGCACTGTAATAGCTTTCAAAACGCTTTCTGGATGTAACAAAGGAAGTATGGGCCACAGATCGAAATGGAGGAACAAATATACATGTTGGGAATGCTTGCTGAAGTGCCATCAATACATCATTACTATCTGTAGCCACATGAATGGTAACTGAATCCAATGTATAATTATGTTTCCGACAGTAATCATTAACTGTCTTTACACAGAGTGGGACATCATCTAAATTGAGATAACCAGAACTTTCATGAGTGTTCGCCAGTTTCCCTCCTGTTCTGAATTGCACGCCGATGCGGTGTTTTCGAAATTGAGGTCTCCATCCATTAATTGTCTCCATAAATACATCTGTGTTTGTGAAAAGAACTTGATATGCGTAATGAAGTAGTTGATAATGTTTAAAGTCATAACTTGATGAGTTATTAGCAATCCCTAACCGATACATTACACGCATATGATCTGCATTATCTAAGATAAGATGACTCATATCAGTGATTGAATGAAATACAATTAGCTCTTCGTTCCACAACCTATTAAGATTCTTTCCAGAGAAGTTTTTATCCAAGTAGTAATCACCAATTGTGTGATCATACCATTTCATTGTTTGATTAATACGATACGCTACTGATAAATTCATGACATCAACTCCCACTCTCTGAATCCACTGGATACACATTTGATACATTCGGTTTGAAGTAAACAAAATAGGATGTTGAATCAACTATACATAAAAAATAGTTTCCTCTTCTTACTGAAAAATTTACGGTTAGTTACAAGTGAAAGTAAATATACAGAAGCTAAGGATCGATAGACATTTCCTAATCCAAATGCCTCATTCTCCTTAAAAACTAGTTTCTTCTGAAAAGGGATAGGGTTTACAAGTTTTTCAAGTTTGGGAGCTACAACTTACAATTCCCTCATATTACCCACGTTGAGTAGTACCAGGAAAAACCTCCTCAAGAGTTGTACTCGGTCCTGTAATTGAATAATTACCGCATGCAACTGCATGACAATCCCTATCTACTTTTTCCAAAACACCATGATACAGTTGCCGAAATGATAAAGTAAAGAAGAACAAGAGTAGAACAGGGAGGATAGAGTATAAGCTTAGCATTATATGTTGGTGATGATGAATCGTTTTTTGTCAACAGCACAAATATCAAAAATGATTACACCTAGATCCCTATTAGTTTGTGAAGAATGACTGAGTCTACTGATTCCTAGTCTGTGGTCCAAGTGGAGTTGGAAAGACTACACTGATTAAAAAACTGATGACGAAGCATCCGGATAGCTATGGTTATTCAGTGAGTCATACTACTCGACCACAACGGGATTCGGAAATTGACGGAGTGCTGTATGGAAGACATTTATAATATATAGATTGACTATCATTTTACATCTGAAGATTCAATGCGACAGGCAATAGATCGGAAACAATTTTTAGAATTTGAATGTGTACATGGTCATTTATATGGAACATCCATAAGAAGCGTGTTTGATGTAATTGAGAGGAATCGAGTATGTGTCTTGGATATTGATGTGCAAGGAGTACGTGACTTAATGGAAAATGGTTATCAAGCTTCATGGATATGGTTAGAACCTCCTAGTTTGGAAGTGTTGTCTCAACGGCTGCATAAGCGCGGTAGTGAAGATGAGAAGGTGATTCAAATGCGTTTAGAGAATAGTCAGAAGGAGATGACTTTAGCTCATCATCTTCCTTTTTCTTTTGTCATTTATTATGATAGTGTGGAATCTGCCTACAGTCAGTTATGTGGATATTTGGGTATAACGGAGAAGTAAGTAGAAGCAATCGACACTTTGTGTCCTTGTTAACAGACAGTTGATAGTTCTTGCTAACAGAAAACTGAGCAGTGTCCTTGTTAACAGTTGATAGTATCCTTGCTAACAGAAAACTGAACAGTATCTTTACTAAAGAATGCTTAAACAGTCTCCTCGCTAACAAATGATTGAACAAACAGATCAACAATCCCACAGTGAGCTTTTCAAAACTTGTTGCTGCTGGTGCACAGCATTCATCATCTGTTTAATTTCTTCCAGCTTACCATTCAGACTATGCAAAAAAGAAGATGTGAAGTTTGATAAATTGTTAACTTCTTGAGATAAGCTCTCCAGATCTACCCTTCTCTGCTTTCGATTCCCGGATGAGTGACAAATTTCTGAAGAGAATCGTTTTTGGGATGGAAATTTCACAAAAGGATCAAATAACAATGGCTTATCAATAGAAAGACTTGATAGTGATTCAGAAATAGAATCAAGATCTACAGCTCATGTTTCTTTTTCTTGCTAACCTGATGGAAAAGGAAGAGAGATACAAGCATCTGCATCAGAGCACAAACAGGTATCTGTTCCTCATAACCACATTGTACTCCTACTAGCATTCTCTGACGATAAATTAGAGTGATTCAACAGGTCATTCGTATGAATAACCTTCTTTGTACAAATAAAAATAAAAGGATACACAGAACACATCATTTCAAAGTATCGCCACTTTGGACTCTCGTTGCGTTTAAAAGATATTACTACTTCTACAATAAAAATATAATCAAAACTCGAACCTTCTTTGAATTGATCTTCGAGTGTTTTCCACTTCGTTCGACACGCCTTACTACTTCTAGAGATCCCTCGGACATTCGAAATACGTTTCGCAATCTCATCCCATACAACCTACATCATGAACGATCCTATAAACCTTTACACTCTTCCTTACTTTTGGATCCATCTTGGTATCTTCATCAGCTAGTCGTAATACACGCAAACTACTTTCATTATCGCGTACTTCCTGGATGAGTTTTCCCACCTCTTCCTCCGACCAATCACTTGTTCCGCGCTTTTTAACATTTTTTCGACGCGCTTGAGGTGGTTCCTCCATCAAGGCAATCTGAGAGTATTTGGGAATTTCTTATCAACTTTCCAGTAATTCTGCTTTCATACAAAATTGCTCATTACATCACAGTTTCGCTTCTCAACCACTCTATATACTCTTTTAAATAAATTAAACGCGTCTGTTCCATGATCAGCAAAGTGCCGCGACCGGGTTCCAAATCATCGAAAGTGACTAACAGTGGCAATAAAGAGATGCTACATGTTAAAAACGCTATCCAGCCAGAGACCGCCAACAAATCACTGGTTACATCTAATATCCATCAGATGAATAAAGGAACTGTCTATAGGAGGTAAGGAAATGAATATCGAGTGATATCTGTAGCAACTAGGTACTCTCGTCCTTTGCCTATTCAGCACTCCACATTTGGGACAGACTATCCACCTGTTTGAAAAAACATATTGCAAACAAGAAATCAAACAGTCGTCCAGAACACAACAAATACCGATACTTACTATTAATTTTAACCCCAAGTACATCAGAACTGTTTTAGGGTAGGCTTACTGACAGAATCATCGCAGAACAACAACATTTGACTTGTCATGAATCCATCTAATAATGACGTCCTTATGCAGGGGTATGCACTGGCTACCGGAGAAAATATTGGATATAAAATAGGCCAGAAACGTTTCTTCTTTGTGTTGACAGACTCCTTGTCCTATTACGAAACTGAAGAGTCCTTTACATCGGGCTCTCAGCCTATTGGACAAATCTTATTAGAGGAATTCAGTATCTCCAAGAATGATTCACGTGGGAAGTTCCAACTAGCTGTACATGCGTAACTTGAGGAGTTATGGGGATTACCAGTAGATATCCGTTATCTGTGCAACTTGCTGTAGAGAGTACGGAAGTGCTGAACCAGTGGTTAAAAGCGTTCTCCCATTTATCTACACGAAGCTACCTTCTTCATTTTGCCCATTAGATCATGTATCCTCACCTGTTTGTTGAAAACTCGTATTTGGATAAGGTGAAGATACCTGGTGATTTAGGGAACTATTGGAGTGAGGAGGAGATAGCAGTAGAATAAGGGCGTTTCATTGAAGAAAGATTCTTTGTCAATCTCACTGATTCTAAGGGGATTGTACATCTCTTTTGTTGTAATTCAGTATTTTACGTATGTCAGCAAGTGATTCTATACAGTTGCTTCTTTCTGAGGTTATTATTCGTTTTGTTAGTAAGGCGTAGGTTGAGAAGATTTTATCAATCCAAGCGCTTGCTCAGCATCCAGAGTTCTTGGAAGAGTTGGATGAGGAAGGATATATGCCGTTAACCTTTCTTCTCAGTCAGCCATCTTTAAGAGATTCATCTGTTCAACTGATCGAATTGTTGAATGCATGTCCGGAGTATTCTCTATCCGAGGACAATACAATGGTTCGATTAGCTATTCCAATTGAACGACGGACTGTGATTCTTCGAGATGTTCCAGAACAAGCCACTGAGGAAGATATGGCGAGATTAGTGAAGGATCCAACTGTTGTGATAAAGAAGGAGGTAGCTAATAGTTGGTTCCTGCAGTATCCAAATGAAGAGAAAGCAATGAAGGCTATTCCAGTATTGCAAGCTTCGTCTATTCTAGGTGAGCCGGTAAAAGCTCGGATAAAGAGCGAATTCTACAAGAAGGAATTATTGAAGCAAGTAAATGCTTGTCAAGTTCCAAGAAAGCTCTCGAGTGCAGCTTCTCCCTTTACACCTGAAGGAGGATTCACATCTTGGGGAAGTATTGGTTTGCCAAATGGTTTAGAGTAGGTGCTGATATTGTGTATTGATATAGTTTTGGATATTATGGTCAAATGATGTGTCCTCCATCGTTACCGTTGGTAATAACGGTATCAAAACCAACTGGATATAAGGATGATTTCATTCATTATTCGAAGGAAGAAATATATTCCATTGTGAAGGATTCAAAGGATTTATCCCTGCCAGAGGTGTCAGAAGAAGTGAAGCGCTTAGGGATTGTTCTGGACAAGGCAAATACAGATTTGGTGGAGAAGGGAAGAACTATGTCAATCGATCAAGCTGTGCGTGGTCGTGCTCCAAGAACTTGGTCTGTTGACAGTATTGATTACACAAGTCTTGTTGTTGGAGATCTTGGTGAAGATGGTGAGAATTTGCGTAAGAGGAGAAGGCATCAGAGGAAGAAGCATTCGTTGTATGTTTGTTTGAGACACCATCCATTTAGAATTCTTTGAATTACTTTTTTTGTATCTTTAGGGAGTTTTAGACTATGGACTTCGTAAGAAAGGATAAGTAGAGTGAGTGGTAGAAGGATGGACCCAAGAAACTCGAATCGATGTGTACTGATTTTATATCATCTTTGTCACAATTACGAAGGATTCGTGATGTTTAGAACTCCTATGCAACAAGATTACATCGAAAAACATAAGAATTCCTATCAGTGTAAAGCATGGAATGTATAATTTGGATTAAGAATTGAATTGTAGAAGTTTCGACAGACTTCACCAAAGTGGGTAAGTTGATTCCTTTTAATGCTGTAGATTGTTTCGCTCTTTTTCGTATGATAAATTGAGCCAACCGTAGGTCTCTATAGTTGATTTCATAATAGGATGGACATGGATATTCATCGCATCCGTATTCGTTCTCATGGAAGTGATCGTTTGCCTGCTTCCTCAGTCGGTGATTCTTTGGATGCTCCTACCGTTCTTGATCCTTCTCCTCGTGCCTCTGCAATTCAAATGTCTTCTAAGCAGGTTCTCGATGTTCAGTCCTTAATGTTACCCCCATTATCTAAGTCTCCTCCCAAACCCGCCTTAGAGCCTACAAATAGTTTAGAAAAGGATCTAGAAATGGATGCAAGTACACTAGAATTGTTTCTGTCGGGTAAACTAGATGAATACGATACTCTGCGTTCGGTACGAGTTTTATCCCACATACCAACTCCATCAACCTCTCCAGTACCAAATCGCGTTCAGGAGTTGGTATCTGCAGAACAGGTCGAGGAGACACCGATCGAGGATGTTAATGCCTCTGATCCATTAGCCTTACCCCCATTAACGCTTTCAGAGCAACGGATTTCGGATACATTACATTTATCATGTGTATTGGAGCAACAAGCAGAAGATGATGCATTTGTAGAAGCATTAATGAAAGAGAGAGAACAATCGGAATATATGAATCCTGCCGTGTCTCCAGTTCTCTCTTATGCCTCTCCAAATCCGCTTGCTGCATCAGTACTACCTCCATCAATGAAGTCGGAAGTGAAGAAGAAGGTATCTCCAGTATCTCCGGCAGTGATTACAACTGTAACCGAGATGCCTTCTATGGATCCTAGGACATCTCCCTCAGCACCTTCTCTGATCCCTGCAATATCTCCAACAGTGTCTTCCAGAACCCCTATAACAGCGCCAGTAATACCTCCTATGAATTCTGGAACTTCTTCAGGATCATCGACTTATATCCCTACAGACAAAGCCCAATTATCTATGATTTCACCTAGAAAGCAACTTGAATTAAGAAGCAGGGCTGTAAATGCAGCTAATTACAACTTCTCGGATGATGATGGTGATTCTTCTGATACTACGGCCTCTCATCTTTCCAACAGTTCCATTACACAGCTATCATATCATTCATCTGCAAGAGCTTCTCAACTGTTCCATGATCACGAAGATGTGACTACTGAAACTGAAATCATTTCTCATGAACGTGTCACTACAGGTACTGTAATGGGTTCTGGACCTGGTCTATCAAACCATGATACTACAGAACACTCACGAACTCCTCGACGGGTACGAACTGTCTCAGAACTGGAACGCGAACTTGAGAGAGAACTTAGTGAGCGAATTCGACAATTTTCATACCATATTTGTTCAACAAACACATAATCCACCTTTCAACTGCAGCCAATGTCTCTCATCAAGATCTTACTTCTTGGTAGAGACACCCACAGACTTTCCAAAACGACCAGTGGTCTTAGTGTGCTGACCACGAACCTTCAGGTTCCAATAATGACGAAGACCACGGTTAGCACTATTTGTCAATCCTTTTCATCCTCTCCTACCGCATCTTCTTCAGACGGTTAAGATCTTCACGGAGATTGGCCTGGAGATTGTTTGCAACGATCTGCTTGTACTTTCCAGTCTCAACATCCTTTTGTCTGTTCAAGAACCACTGGGGAATGTTGTACTGAAGAGGACTGGAAATGACAGCAATCAGTCTGTCAATCTCCTCGTTGCTCAGCTCACCAGCACTACACAATTATGTCATGCATTATCACTAGCGTACCGCTTGCGAATATCGACTTCAGCCTTCTTGCACACAGCAGTAGCAAAACGACGACCAATACCCTTGATAGATGTCAGAGCATAGACAACCTTCTGCTTTCCATCGATGTTAGTGTTGAGCACACGGAGAATGTGCTGGAACTCTCCCTGGTTAACAAGAGCCTACCAAAGTGGTTAGATATGATTGTGGGTGAGAATAGACGTACCATTATGAAAGGTGTTTCAAGTTATGGGAGAAAACAATCGAAGACTTGAATCGCGGGAATTTGAAAATAGGGGTAGATCGGTAGTAAATGAATGGAGAATATACAAAGAGGGAACGTATAAAGTATGAAACAAATAGATCGTAGCTGAACAAACATGGCATCATGTACATATTGAAATGCAAGATAGATTAATATGCAAACATAAGATTGACTAATGAAACGGATTGCGCAATGATATCAAAGCAATGATGTAATTCTAGAGGAAAGAACAACACAGTTCTTTCTTTGATTCATAATCTAAATTGTTGGAGTAAAATGTCTACAAAATAAGTCTGCGATTCCGGGTGATACCTGATCTAATGGATGATCATCTTCATCCATAAAATGGACTCTACGAGCAGTTCGTTCACGAACGATTACAATTTTCGAACGATCTTCACTACAAATTAGTAAACTCCTATTTCTTATCCTACGGTTTCATTGGGTAGAGTTTTACTTCAGAATAGTTTCCTAATTCCACTTCATCCACCTCAAGAATGGGTTCCTTTGCTTCTTCGGTCTAAAGCACTTATCACTCCTTTCCAAGTCAATTACCATAAGGGAAAACAATCCTGAAGCGAGAAATGAAGTAATTGTAATTAGGTCATTTATGTATCATTTATGACAAACTGACCGTATTGAGTAATTCATGATTGAGGATGAGATTTGTGAATTAATTCATGTTAGATCTGTTGAATAGATTCAGGGTGATGTACCCTTGTCATTTTCCATTTGGTCACATAGTCATTCAACTAGTTCTCATCTCTTATCGTTTATAGAGATGGCAGTAATGAGTCGGCTACGCTGCTTATTTGGCTACTGTATACTGTTCCCGATGTGGATGATTTGTGTCATTTTATCGGTATCTTTTACTCCTACATTTGTTAGATGTAGAAAAAAATGACTCATCTACCTGTCGAAGGGGCTCAAGGAGTAGGAAGTGTTTTATAGTTGTTTATGAATAGATTTGGATTTTCCAGAATGTGATAAGTGAATTGGGATAATAATAACTAGAATCATAGTGCAGTGTCTTTGAATCCTGGAAAAGTAGTTTAGCATATTCCTTTCAATTGCAGGTGTATTCTAAACGCTCATTTAATCGTACATGGATTCACCTTACTCCATCTCCATCCATTTCATTCAGTCGTCGACCAACTCGATCTGTTTTTAAACCAATTGTGGAAACTGAATTGGTTCCAACTGTGCCTCCCCCTATAACTCCTTCAAAACTACCGATTATGGAATATATGAAGAAACAAAATGTAGGAAACAGATTTGCAGGTTGATTTGTAGATCATATTCAACAAGTACTCAATGCAATTATCGTTTACTCATAGAACGCTCCTAACAGTGGCCACAACAGTTATTGCTTCTAAAGACCCAGCTAAACAGAAGATCCAGCAGAACTGTCTGAAAGTTTTGAATTCCTTCTTTCCTTTCGTCAAAACTGTTCTTTTTGACAACAACGAAGTTTCGTCGTCGTGGCATCTCAACGATGTCACAGTGGTTCGCGATGTCAAGTCCTCGTGATCCCTTTTCCTTATTTCTAGAACCAACCAATTTGGGACACCTTTCTTTAAGCCAATGATAGAGTATTTGGAATCTCATTTTGATTCTGTCTTTTATGGCTACTGTAATGGGGATTTATTATTCCATTCAGATCTTATTCTTGCATTGAATACTCTTGCAGGAAAACTTCGTGATGGCGTTCTGAAATCGCGGGTATTTTTCGTAGGTCGCAGAGTGAATTATGATCACATGGATATTGTGTCAATTCCTGAAGGAATAGAAGCTCAGGATTCATTGATCACACATTATGCAGAGAAAGGCTATCTATTTCAAACAGATGCGGAAGATTACTTCTTCTTTACAAAGAATACTATTCCTTGGAGATTCATTCAAGATATTGTGATTGGCCGTCCAGGATATGATAATTATCTGGTTGATTATGCATATCATCACGGTACGGAATTGGATTTAATTGACACAACTAATGCAAGTGATAATTGGATGGTAACAATGATTATTAGTTCTGATTGTTCACCAAACGGATAAAGATGGCTCTAAAGCTGGTTTTCGAAACAATCCTGATGTTCGGTGGAATCTGGACCGTATTGGCAACAATTGGTATATGGGCCGAACCGAATATACTCCATGGCGGCTACAACGAACAGAAGACTCTAAGATGATTCTTCAACCTCATGCCTTTAATGGCATTTTATACAATGATTGCTATTTGGAGCAGGAGTTACAGATCATGAGAAAATATATCAAACCAACAGACGTATGTTTGCATTATAGTCATCGGGCTGTAAAGGGAGTGTTGTTGAAGCTGTGTCGAAAAGTGATTACTGTGTTGTGGGATGGAAGAGTACGAAAGTGAGAGATTACTTTATTTGTTGATAGCTAGTGAGATGAGTCAGAGATTTGATAGCAATTCGGATATGGAGATTGTGTATGCTTATGGGTTCGAGGCGAAACGGAGTATCCAGATGCAATCAGTCGATTCCTTTCGGAACTATGTCTCAGTTGTTGAGACCCAAAAGATACAATTCGATGTTGTTATCAATGATGGTCACGTGAAGCCACAAGTAGCTTATGCTATATCCTCTTTTCGTTCCATTTGTTGATTCCTTCATGATTACCTAAAACCGTTTTTTCCTTCACAAGGAATCATGATTGTTCTGGGAACTGCTCTGCCAGAAAAGCGGTATTATAGCGTGATTAAGCAGTACTATACAGTAGTAGAAGAGTGAGTTTGAGTTGAATCGGTCAGAAATAGATCTCTTCAGTCCCGAGTTGCAGGTCAGGAATTTTCTGGAGTTACTGTGTATCGGAACTCTCCAGAAATTATTCCTTTTTCCAAACCTTCCTGGTGGTGATATGTTTGTTAAGTAATTGGGATCCCATTATTTGTCTAACTAGAGAAAGAATTACTGTAACCTCGTAGCCAATACTAGTAATAGTAATGAAGAAGGAAAAGGAGAACCAGATATATAATGAAGAGTAATTGTGTCGATGTGGACTAATTCCAAGTGAGAGAATTTTACGTCATTTAGGAGAAATATTTATTGCTGTGGACAAATTAGTTACTAATAGTGGATATCCCTCACCTAACCATTTGATGTCTGATACATCTAATTCTTGTGAAAATGCTTCAAGGCTCGAGGAGAATTGTAAGAGTAAGGATGATCCTGGGTCTAGAATGAATAATCCTGATTTGAGTCGTAATCAATCAACTAAAACACCTTCATTAAGTTCTTTAACGAATTTGGAGTCTGTAAGTGAGATATCGGAGAAATCAGGTGAGCAACGCAAGAAGCATGGGCAATCTGAAAGGAAAAAAGGTGAGGAATGCAAACAATCCAATCAGTGGAAAGATCATAAACAACAAGATCAGCGTAAACAACCTGAACAGTGTCCTGTAGTAAGAAGAAAACCGTCAAGTGTATCTGTAAACAGCCCGGGTGAGGTGAGAAGAGAGAACAGCAATTGGAGTGCAGATCCAAGAATGTCAGTTTCAAACCAGCAATCTCCCCCACCTAATTCTCGTATCGAAAGGATTGCACGTTCTACGGCATCTTATAATAAACTCAAAGAGAAGGAAGAACCGAAAAAACCCATTCCATCCACACGTATCCGCCAAGTGGATCCAAATAATCCTCCTCATTATATGAGAGACACAGAAGCCTCTAAGAAAATGTCTGAATCGAAGCGAGTAGAAATGAAAAAGACTCAGTCTCGGAAAATTGACAAAGAAAAGCCACCACATTTTGCAAAGGAAACAGAAGTGTCGAGAATACGAAGAGAAGCCTTAGAAGAAGATAGAAAGAAGAAAGGAGAAGAGAAGAGACAAAAAGAGGAAGAGAAGAAGAAGAGAGAGGAGAAGGAGAAGGAGTGGAATAAACGCTATGAGGATGCTAATAGGAGTAGAAAATGAATTACTTATGCCTATTTTATTGTTTGTTCGGAATTGGGGTCCCATAATCTGGGTGTAATGAAATGAAGTTCAGTATTATACAGGAATCTGTGATCTCTTAATAAGGATCTGCGCTTTTTTCTGTTATGGACGAGAAAATGTATTAATGTGTGAATAGTGTGAATAGAAGAGTACTAACGAAAAGAGAGCTTGCTATGTTTACCAAGACAATCCAAATAGCAGCTAATACAGCTGCTAAAACAGTTATGGAGCAAGGGAATGGAAGGTGGGGTAGTGGTGATATGAAGGGTTCTTCTTATATCTTAAATATTGCTGTTGGTGGCCAGCAGAATGTAGGGACTGTAGTACATAATAATGGAGGTCGGCGTAAAGCTGGGAAGAAAGCAGCTAATACAGCTGCTGAAACAGTTATGGAGCAAGGGAATGGAAGGTGGGGTAGTGGTGATATGAAGGGTTC
>JANPWN010000595.1:16869-28332 GCA_027406425.1 Blastocystis sp. subtype 8
CTGTTGGTGGCCAGCAGAATGTAGGGACTGTAGTACATAATAATGGAGGTCGGCGCAACGCTGGGAAGAAAGCAGCTATTCTGACGGATCAAAGAACCGGTACGAAGACGATGATGATAACAGATACTCCAAAACATCATCGAAGTCACAAAAGTTACGGGAATGGAAAGGGTACAGTTAGTACATATAAGAAGAATACTAATTCTGAGGGGAAGACTGTTACCAAGAGAGTCACAAAGACTGTAACAGCCACTTATGAAGAGAAAACTCATAAGAAAAAGTCATCTACAGAAAGACGAGGATACACTCGAAGAAACAAACAATAAAAGAACTTGTATATTCCATTAATCTACTCCTAATCTTGTTTGTGAACTCTCACTTGCGATATATATGAACAATGGTAGGTCGAACTGACTCCAGTTCACTCGGAGGACTTGTTGAAGACAACAGTGAGAAAACCGGAGATTGAATCAGTCTCTTAAACACATCTACAAACGAAGCTAGAGAGAAAGACGATAAAACAACCTACCATCATCACTATGATTGTTTGTATTGAGAACAAAAGATATGATTGAATCAAGAATGCTAATCCCTAAAACAGCTCGCTCTCCATTCTTTGTGAGATAGCTATTACAGATCTCAAGAAGAAGAAGAATCGTAGAGGAATCAAAATGAGTGAGTGTGGCTGGTGTGATACTACTAAGAATTGACTTAAAGGACTCAGTGAAAATATCTTCGCCAGAATCTCTAGTAATAAATACAGTTGAAAACACATACATTGCATTCCAGAGGGCCTTCTGATTGAGTTCTGGATGTTCTTCTGATTCTAAGTCTGAAAGTGTGATGTGATTCGATTCTATCATGGGTGTCACTTGAAGTTTGGGGAGTGAAGGAGGGGAGAGAGAGCCATCTTTGAACTCGATACCACACTTTGCATACACCGCATCTGTGCGATCTTCACCATTATCGATAAATTGAACTAAATATAATCTAGATGAAAAGAAACAACTTCGATGGTTCACTGTGAGTAATTTTGGCGATTTTGGTTCAGGTGATTTCGGAGAAGAGGGAAGAAGAAATGAATGCAACGACTCTTTCGAAGTATGTGGAGGTGTTTGTGAAGCACTTTTTGGTTGATCGGCCATTAATGCCCAAATATCCTTTAACTTCACATCCTCATTGTTTTGGTACATTAGAGGTGGTTCCACTTAGTTGCTTTTTCACACTTCTACTGTTTCTAATACTCTTCTTTATTGGAGTTGGATTTGCGTTCACCAGAATTCCAAGTTCTTGTTTCCGTTTCTTCTCCTGCAAATACTTTTTCATGCGCGCTCTATATCTAAACCGTTTAAAGATCCTCCCATACTTTGCTCCACCCATCCAATTCATAGTACAAATGAAATGAAGAACATTGTAGTTGGAGGGAAAATGGATTGCTTCTCACAAACATCTTCTAAACCATACTCCATTGAATATAATCATCACTTTCTGCCTTCTTGTACTCTTCCACAATGTCAGCTAACAAATGTCGACTATTCACAAATTCACTGAAATCTCCATTAAAAAGTGGGAGACTAAGATAGTTGTGAAGATATGCTTTGCGTCCAAAGGATCGGTCGAATTGAGTTCCAATCTCCTGGAAAATCTACCCATAATCTACTTCAGTATCCCTTACACTACTCACTCCACTGTGATTTGCAAGCATCAAACCACTAACACGCGATGCTGCAGGCACATATTGACTCCGTTTCGCTAACACAACTTGAATCGAATTGGGACCCCAAGGAATGAAATGTGTAGAATCCTGCTCCCGAAGTCGTTGCAATGATGAGTGCACCTCTGAAGGATCTACCTCGCCCTGAATTATATGGAGAGCACTCAAATAGACACCTTTTCGAGTATTCACCGAAGCCATTAAATTCTTGTTCTGTAACAATCGACGCTGAACATCGTAAACAGATGTCTTTCGAACTGTTGTAGTTGTGGTCACCGACGATTCTTGTAATGGAGTGAAGGCAGTGAGAAGAAAATGCAGTCGAGGAGATGGTACCAAACTAGCAACCATGCTCACTAAATCACTATTGACATAACCAGGATAACGAAGCGATGCAGTTGAGACTGATAAAACACTACTTACAAGTGCATTTACATGATTAATAGTAATTGTCTCAGACGATGCAGTTTCTGCAACAATGGAATTTAGGGATGTATTATCGAGAACAACAGTACTGTCCGCGAACTCGATTAACCGAGAGAGAGTAAGTGTGCTATTATAGGGTTGGGTGACGACATCTGATGTTTCTTTCATACTTGGGAATACAGAATACGTTTGAATCAGTTTGTGAGGGAAGGCATCTTTTAAATGTTCCAACAGGTAGGAACCCATACCCGATCCCGTTCCTCCTGCAATTGAGTGTGTGAGCATGAAGCCCTATAAATCATCCAATTTACGTATATCCACCTCAAAACTATCACAATCCTCAGCTTCTCGTGTGATGATATCTAATAAATCTTCTCCACATTTGTCGGATTCGGAATATCCTATACCCCAGTTATTTCCTGCTCCAGTTCCTTCTTTCGGGATAAAACTAGGATATGAATAGTTCAATCAACTATAACATATTTTCTGGATTGAACAGCTTTCGATATTCGGATTCTTGAATTGTTTCAATGACTTTAGGTTCCAAATCAAGCAGAACGGCACGGGGAATATAATGATCATCATCTGCCTATCATCTAAAGCTATCAAATAGAAATAAACCTGATAAAAAAAGACATCTTTCCGATCCACCCCTCCCTCCACAAAACTCTTTAGGACACCATCTGGACCAATTCCATGCTCTTCACACATTCGTTTCCAGAATTCAAATCCAACTACATGATATTCAGCGGAAACTGTTCTTACTCTGGTTGCCACACTGACCAGTTTGAAGACATATCATTTCTCGAGGCATGGTGTGAAGTTATGCGTTTGATATGATTTTTGCATATGCGAAAAGGACAGAACAAGCATAAGGACTGGATATTGCTGAAATGGATTACCAATCAGTTAGATTTGTGTTGCACTATATAGAAATGGGAAATATCACTTTTCATTATGCCAATCACTTGTTGGGTAATTTATATCTTAGGATTTGGTAAATTCACTTTAACTCATCTTGATTCACCAGAATGGTATGAGTAACGAAGGAGGATATAAAGGAGTAGGAGGCACTAGCACGTATATTTGGAAAAGGAAAGGGTATTGAATTCGACATAAAGATTAAGCACGAGGAGGAACATAATCAATATCGTTTAGAATTGATCAATTCGCAAGTTTTCTTGTATCCAATATATGGAGTAGGGAACTAAACTGAGATGTGATAACGAATATAGGCGTCGGAGAATTTGTCTGGATCGGTGACGATTCATGTGCCAAACAGAATGCGTTTGGAGCACACTGGAATTCAAATTTCCCTCTGTGGAGATGTTGTAGACTTTACAAACGGCACGACAATCCACTCCTTTTTGGAGGAAACCAGACAACTGGAGAAAGCCGGTGTAATTATGGGTATCAAGACCTTAAAATACTCATTTAAGAAGGTTTCGAAGAGGTATGAGTCATATTATGGAATCAATGTGCGAGTCCGCTATTACTTACGTGTTGTGGCTACACGTCCTATGGGACCGAATCTAACAGAAGAGCGTGATGTTTGGATAATAAAAAAGGACAAAGAACCCACTTCAAATCGGAACATCAAGATGGAGGTTGGCTTGGAGGAGTACCTACATATTGAATTTCAATATGATAAGGAGAAGTATCACTTGGAAGATGTGGTTTGTGGTCAGATCCATTTTGTTCTTGCACGCATTCCACTCATGCACATGGATATCGAGTTAATTCGAAAGGAGATTGTTTCTAGTGGAGGAAATGAAGTGATCGAGAGTGAAGTTGTTGGTACATTTGAGATTATGGATGGAATGCCAGCTAGAGATGAAATTATTCCTGTCCGTATGTATTTGCGTCCATATGATCTGTCTCCTTCTTTTTCGAACCTCTTGAATCTGCTTTCCGTCAGGTATTACATCAACCTTGTTCTTATTGACGCTGAAGGACACCGATTTTTTAAGCAACAAGAGATCAAGTTGTGGAGGAAATCAGAAGAATCGCTTATTAACAATGTATTGTAGATTTATATGTCACTTGTTTGTTGCCAGTTTCATTTTGGTTATGGAAATCGATCCAGAACGTAGGATAGAATTGATTATAATTCTGGATAGCTGAAATCCAGAGCTTCCCTTGGGAACGCAAGTATGAGAATACATTTGAAGAAGAAGATGATGACCAGAAAGAGAACGATTTGCTGTATGGGATAGAGGAGTTTTTAAGAATGATAGAGGAGAGAAGGCTGATCTTGAACGAAAACGGAAGGAACGGGGACATCGAATCGACTATCCAGTCAAACGTGATATATTTCGAAGTGTGGTCATTGTTTTGGATTTGTCTTATACGATGTCAGATCCGGACTTCAAGCCTTCTCGTTTAGAAGTGGTCATTTATCAACTCAAGTCTTTTATTCACAAATTCTTCAAACAAAACTCTTTATCGATGCTGTCTATAGTTGTTTCGCATGATAGAAAGGGATTCCTCCTAACTCCGTTATCGCGAAAAGCATCAGATCATCTGCATGCCCTGGATGTAGGAATATAGATAAATTATGATACTTAGGATTTGTCGTGTAGTGGAGCATTTTCATTACAAATTAGTCTTCAACTAGCTATGAACGCGATGATACTGAGTACAGAACAGTATAAGAAGGAGATTCTCTGTGTAATCAGTTCTTTGAACACATCTGATCCTCGAAACATCTTTGATACATTTAGATGTATTGAGGAACAAGTTAGTTCATTTCTTGGATGATTAGAGGTAGAGAGTCACCTGTTCAGTTCTAAGTCTCTCAGGCGAAGTATTCATCTATAAGAAACTTGCTACATTAACAGGAGGTCGTTTTTGTGTTCCTGAAACGGCATTTCAAATTCAAGACTTCTTTGTTCATCATTTACAACCGCCTGTATCCAAACGGGAAGAATTGCCTTCAATACCTCTCATTCCAACAGTAAAGCAACCAGGAGAAGTACAAATCATTGGTTTCCCTCCACTTGTTGAGAACAGTAATGTAGTGCTGTTGTGCTTAATAAACATATAGACGTCGTATTACTGTACATGCCACATGAAACTGGTAGATTCGTATTACAAGTGTCCTCGATGTCAGTGTATTGTGTGTCAGCTACCACTATTATGTCCTATTTGTAACTTAATGCTTGCAGATTACACCAGTTTCACTCGTTCCTATCATCATTTGGATCCCCTTGTCAATTTCACTGAATACGATATGAAAAAGCATTCTTTGTAGATTATATGATCCCTTATGATATCTAGACGTTGTTATGGGTGTTATTCGGAATTCCATGAGGGAGATGTGTGTATGCAGTGTCCTTCATGTCATAATTTGTTTTGTGAGACATGTGATGACTTCCTTCACGAGAATATCTATCATTGTCCAGGTTGTTTGTACTCACATGTTTGATTAACAAACATTCGGTCATTACAACATCTGTTCATACAGATGAGTAAAATCGATTATAATTACGGTATTCAAAAAGAGAGAGAATCAAAGTCATTATAACAATCAAATGTTGTATTGAGCTCATATTCCAAATCTTCCAGTGATACACCTCCAAAGAAGTCTAATGGCTGTTGATTACCCATCCATGATTCCGTTCGCATATGACTAGGAACGAACTCAGGGATTGAACTCACTTTAGCCTGAAGACACTGAAGTGATTGAGTGGTATTGGACTTAAGCAGATTCCATGAAAGAGGACTGAGATTCGAGCTAGAAATAAGAGTTGAATCATCCATGGTTTGCATGGGTGTGGTTGGAGTAACAGGAGTAAGAGGGGTTGTTGGAGTAATAGGAGTAATAGGAGTTGTTGCAGTAACAGGAGAAAGGGAGACTGGAGACAAATCTGACATCTCATTTATCTGTACATTCCTTTTCGCTTCTTCAATCAATGGAACTAATGCAGAATAAGGCTTTTGACCATTCTTTTTCATCATCTCTTCATATCTCATTACACGTCTCCATTGACTTTGATGATGAGCATTCAGAATTAAATACTGTAAAGCAGAGTAACTCACTTCTTCCCAGCCATTTAGCAATGTATCTACTTCTTCCCACCTACTCTTCTCAACAAGGAGTCTCACAATGGGCTCATAATGATGATGCGTCGCTTCCACAGTAGCACTAGCTTTCACTTCCTCCAACACATTCAAAGCACAATGAAGCTGATTACATCTGGCATACAAATCGATCAAAGCATGATAGAAGAATGAAGTACGGGGAAGTGTCTTTCTTGTGAATTCATCCACAAACTGTAAACCCATCGGTAAATCATTACACAATCCACAAACAATCATCAAACGAGCGTAAGTTGAGGTATCCGGAACAATTCCCTCATCAAGCATATCATTATAAATAGAAATGGCATCTCTCAAAGATCCTGCATTTCCCGCGGCAACCAGCATCGCCTCATATGTATACTTGTTAGGTCGACATTGATTCACTTTACTACTTCGCATATAATTAAAAACCTCTAAAGCTGTTCCATAATCCTTCGCTTTACTACATGTACTAATAAATGCAGTAAGAATATATTGATTTGGCTCTATACCACATGAACGCATATCCTCAAGAAAAAGCTTTGCCTGCTCTAATGCACCCAGTTTCGCGCAACATGTCATTAAGGAAGTATAGGCATGCTGACCGAGAATATAACCGCGGGAACGGAGTGCTTCGAAAAATGACATGATAATACGTAATTTGAGATGATTCTCCAAATGAGCAGCCTTTGAAATGCCTGAGAAGAGAGCACTGGCACATACAGAGCGCGCTGGAAGAGGCGCTAATTTCACATCTTCCAATAACAAAAGCAGATTCGAACGAGAAGGGAGCTGAGGACAACAAGCAGCCATGAGAGAGGAAACGGTGTATTCGTCGGGAGAGATTCCTACAATTGACATCTTTGTTCTCAACCGAAAGGCCTCCCCGGGAAGATTACGCCGTGCAAAGAAATCAATCAGAAGATTGAACATATAGCTATTAACTTCCACTTTACGAACAAAGGCATCTTCCAACACAAGCTCTGCCTCCTCTGGACTATTATTTTGGAGACAACAACGGATTAACACAATCATTGTGTGTTTATCTGGCATGATATGATCTGCAAGCAACTGACGATAACCAAGAAACGCTTCTTCTTTTGCTTTGAAATCTTCACATTTTTTCAGATACACATTATAGAGGAGAAGATCGGGAGTCAAACCACGATTATGTAACTCCTCCATCAACAAAGAAGAGAGACGAACACTATTACAGCTCTGAATTGCTTTCGTGTAGTCACGAATGTCTAATTCGTACGGAAGAGAGAGTAGCAAATGGACTTGGTCTTCGATATTCCCTCCTGACTTGCTAATAGATGACATAGTCCGCAGAATTTCATCTTTCGTTTTCCGTAGGGATGCAGGGTCCAAAGGACCGTGTTGCATAACTCCCGTCTGTATATTACCTTCGGCAACTCCGGAAGCATAATGGTACATTTCCTGGAATCTAAAAATCAACCGCCAGTTCAATCACTACGCAGAAGTATCAGGGACAAAATAGAACGAATGATTCATCGTATTCTGCACTCCTGAATTAGTTACAGAGTTATGGTAGGCACAATTAGAAATCTTAGGACGCAGGTTCTGGTTAATAGAGTTGGGAACCGCGCTCTGTCGAATAAAAGGACGTGGTAACCTCGCTATTCTCGAACCAAACATGATAAGAAAATCTGATGAAAGGAGCAGTGATCAGACAAAGACCTTAGTTATCATGAGATTACTATACATTCCTGTTAACATTGGCGCCACAACGTGTTGGATAGATTTAACGTAGTTGTAGAAGGATATTAATACAGTCTATCTTAAAATAGTTAAAGAGGATTCCTGATGCATAGAAGAATGTGGTAGATTATCTTCGTTACCTATTTTTCTCTTCTAACTTTATATTAACACTCTCTCTTAACTAATCCTTGATTTGTTCCGCACTTCGCAGAATTGTTTTGATAATCAAGGATCACTGTACAGATCATATGATCCCGTACGAAAGACAAGACATATTTATTCATTGTAATATGATAGTTGAGTTTCGGATCCCGCTCCCAATTCAGGTTTCTGATTTTGAGATTGCACAACTCTTCATGATCACGAAGTTGCAGGAGAATGTGACTGGAGGAGGCGAAGGAGTCATTATTTTGAAGAACGAACCGTCTGGTTTCTGACTGAATGTGATTCCTAGGTTTGACAACACTGACGGTCATATGGGGATCTCTCCTATTAGTGGAATCTCCGTACCCAAAACAAAAGGTCAGTACACATTAAAACACTATCTTCTTGCATCCATGTTTCCATCAGTTGTTAAGGCTGTACTTCCCAAGGATGCTTTGTATCTAGTTGAAGAAGCATGGAACTGTCATCCGTACTGCATGACAGTGATGACAAATGGCTATTTCGCCAAGGAACGTTTCCGTGTAACAATAGAATCGCGTTATGTTGATGAGGATGTATGGATGGAATAGAATCATGATTAATAGGGATCCATCGAGAATATTGTTAATCTCGATCCCTCTTCTCTCAAGAAACGAGAACGAGTTATTCTGGACATTGCTAAAAAGGAAAAGAAGGAATCAGAAGACATAACTCGGTGGCATAGTGTGAAACGTAATATAGGTCCCTTGCAAGAGGGTTGGTATGAGAAGCACTCTGTTCCGCATATCATGTGGTGCTACAAGACAGTAACAATCACAGCCAAATACTTCGGATTACAGACTATCATAGAGTCATTGATTCGAAAGCAACAGGAAATGATATTCAAGCGTTCAATGTGTCAAATGATTGTACAAATGGATGAATGGGACGGACTTACCATGGAGGATATTCGTGTATTGGAGGAAGAAACAAAGAAGCGATTAGAGAGTTTGATTCAGAGTAAGGAGTTAACTGCAGAGTAGGTTTGGGATGTGTATGTGACGAGTAGACTAAAAGAACAAAAAGAGAAGACGAAGTAGTCTTCTTATGGGTATAGCTGTTTGTTTAATGAAATGTATGTGGAGTTAATAATAATTCGATCAAGATCATTTAATAGACAATAGAGTATCACTTCTGGAACAAACACTCCATACAATTGATCCCCATACATGAGAAACATCAATTTGATCACTTCGGTTCTTCTGAATCACCTCATCGCCAATCCGACAAGCAACAGACGTAATAGGAGCATAGGAAGAAGGAAGAGCACTGCATATCACTTCTCACATTCCACTTACAAAGTATGCTTTATTGGTTCAATCAGATCACCGATAGGAATCTTCGAGGACTGTTGAGACTCTTCATCCATTGTTGGAAAGGTCAAATTTCGTTCAATAATCGCAGTTGGATTGGCACACATACTCAGTAAACGTCCTAACAGATTCGAGTCTGTCACACCAAGATTCCTTGCTGTGGTATAGACTTCTTTCAACGCTTGCTCTTGAATAACAATATACTGCTACTCATAACACTCTCTTCCCATATCTTACAGAAACAATCATCTTATAAATAATGCCTTGATTTTTATGACCTCCAAATAACACTGAGCCAATAGAATATAAAATACTACCAACATTCTCTGAAGGAGTAAATTCACCTCCAAGAAAAATAGAGATTGGATTCTTATCAAAGGACTGAAGGGTTGTCGGGAGAGGAAATACTGCGCAATCATAATAAGGAATTGAATGAGAAGATGCAATAGAATGTACCTTATTCGAAAAGGTTAGATCTTCCATACTACAATCGATGATCGTATGTTGGGGGGAAGCCATACTGAAAATATTTCGATCACTTGAGTAGAAAGAAAAGGCGGCCGATTCGGAAGCAATCTGAGGATGAGAGAAATCGAGAAAATGTACTGTAACAAATATCACCTCACACAGACTTAGAAATGACTGGAGCGATGGCTGGTACTGAAGTGCAGTTACTGGGAGAAGTGCCAATTGGGATGTGAATGAGGGATCCGATTGAACATATGCGAAGGTTTCTTTGTGTGTCAGAACCACATGATGATGTTTTGAAAGGAGTCTCTCTACGAGAAGACAAGCAAAGGGACCATTTCCGATTACCCCAACTGGACTGCGATGGGAACAAAGCAATACACGTTTTGAAGTTGAAGAAGGAGTTGAATCATTCTGGTGGCTCTGTCTCTTCCTTGGAGTCCGTCCCACTAACTCATCATATAATGATGATAGTTTCGTTGAAAGCTTTCCTTTATAACCATGACCACGTGGTAATTCCTCTCCAAACAGTATTCGTTGCGCCTTCTTGGTAACTGTTCCCTTTTTTTGCTGTTCACGTCCTGAATAACATCTGATTTCTTTCTGTAACTATAATAAAGAGAGAGAGACTATGATTACAACTTCCGTACAAGTTCTCTCAATTCGTTTCCACTCATCTTCAATTGGATGAGCAGTATCAATTCTAAATGTTAGAAGCAAGGAGTTGAATTAACAAGAACAAAGGAACTGCAGAATGTGTAATCTCTTGTTCACTTTGTGGATATTCACTACGATTAGGAATCTATAAAATCAGAGAGTTGCTATTCAATTACATTCATACTACTAGCTGAAGAATATACTGTAACACGAATATCAAAGTTACAGACACTTAAAGCAAAGGCACAAACAATAAGACTGCATGACATGAACAAAAAACAGATTCCCGCGGGTTTTCACTCTGTAAGGAATATCGAGATTAAACTTGTTTCCTTTTACCCCATCTCTACTGGTTTTATTGATATTGTTCATTACTCTATTTTCTCTGGATTCGGTAGATTACTAACTTTCGCCATCCACTGTTCTTTCTTTTCTCTCGTTACAGCAATAAGGAATCCTTAATATCGATATTCCGTTCATTTATTGTCTACCTATTTTATCAATTTCTAATCCATGAGTAATTCTCTTAGATGTGTTGGAATCTCTATAGAGATCAAACCTCTTCTTATACAGTACTTTCCTTTTCCAAGAGTACCCACTGATTGTACTCTTATCATATTGATTGGTTTTACAAACACAAGAGATTATCAGTTCTCACAAGGATCAGTTGTGTCATTAGGATAAGGACCATCTCCATAAGTGGTTGAACTACCAAACTCCCAGTTCCAAGTGAAACGGCATTGTTTGATTTCTCTATCATCAGTCATATCGTAATACCAATAGTTGTTAGAATTAGTATCAGAACACATAGGAGGATAAGTCACAGTCACCTGCATAGCACGAATCGTCACTCCTGTTTCAGATTTACTGCAGGCACCTCTCAAAGAAGCATCAAATCCATCATTATACTCATTATAA
>JANPWN010000598.1:0-11814 GCA_027406425.1 Blastocystis sp. subtype 8
GTCGTCCTGGACGTGTTGCTAGAAGAAACGGAAAGAACACGACTGAAGAGTAAAGATTGAGTGAAGGTACTCAGATAATGGTTATTCTATGTTTCTTTAACAAACAAGAAGCACACTGTTTATTGATTCAAACCAACATTCTTCAGGTCATCATCCGAGAGCCTTACAGGAACAAAGTACGCAAGAGACATATATGAATTCTTCCGATCTGCAAGTTGCTGTTGGAATTGTTTTAGAGAATCAAGGAAATCCTTGAAAGATTTCTCAGTCTTTGTTACAGTTGCTGATCCAGTCAAGAGAATTGCTTCATACTGATTCAGAGCATCCTGGCATTCTTTTCTCTTCTCTTCAGGTAGTCTACTCATCACTTCCATAAACCACAACCAACTCATTAAGAAGCTCTTTCGCCTTCTCAATCTCTTTCCCATATTCCTGACTTGCTTCCTCCACAAGTTTGCGTTCAGCTTCAAACTCCTCATATTTATCCATATACTCCTTGTGAACTAATGTATCCACATTTTCATCCACATTAGCCATAGTTTTGATACATTGACTATCCAGATCGTAATACACCTCTGTTGCATTCATCTTAATATACGTATATGGAACTTCTTTATCTTCAGGAGTCAATTGTGATAATACAAGTCCTCGGACGACTGCTTCATCGATATTTAATACTTCAGATAAACGGGTCTTGTTATTTTTCACAAGATCTATTAGATGATCCTTCACTATCTTCTGACGAATACTACTTCCACAAATACACACCTGATCGACCTGACGACCTTTCCGAATCTTCTCAAATAATTCATCAAGAGTGTGGCAAACCATATCCGAATCGATCATCTCAAGGAAATCTGCTTGGTTCAACTCAATATTGTCATAGTCGGACACAGTATCCAGACTCAGCAAACAGGTTTCAAATTCTTCTGTACACAGTTCGTCCTTAGTTCGCATCAAGATCTTATGAAACTGAGCAGCATGTTTGCAGTGAACCAGCTCGTCCCATTTGATACCATCTTTTTCTAATTCCTTTTTCACAAATTCTCGGTATATTTTGTCAAAGTATTTTCCTCCTAACTTTCTTGAAACAGCACAATCGGTGATAAAACAGGCATCCTACACATTAGTGGAACTTAATTATATGACTTTGGTAGAAGTGAGGAGAAATGCCATTGTATAGGAATATCCCATAGAGAAGCAGCAAATGGTATCAGAATGCTCCTTTGTATTGTCTACATTGCAACAACAGTAACAGTAAGCTATTGCTGTACTGTCAGGTATCAATTTCACTTTGTCCAAACCACCAAGTTTAAGAGTACAGAGCAGTGATTTAATCTTTTCTGAATCCCAAAAGCAGGGATACTACAACTTAGAACCTTCTACAAGCATTACACTGACGGCAATTGAATAAGGAACATCGCCGATACTCGGTTTAATGGATTCATTGCAGAATTTTACAATGAGTCCAGCTATACATTCAGCTGAAAACTCAGTTTTTGTGTTGTTCTTAAACTCCAAACTAATTTCCAATCCATGGTATTTCTTATTTTCAGATACCCTAATAGGAAACTGCATTCCCGTATTCTCTTTCCAGTCATCCATCAATTCGGATTCTCCTAGTAATTCCTTTACAAAGTACACTGTATTGAAACTATCTGCATTTGTCTACCATAAACCCAACCAGAATCGCATACTTTTACTCCATTTCCAAAGAAACTCTGACTCTTCTTCACAGTCATCACATTTCTATACTTAATAAATAATCAAATAACTTACGGTGTATCTGGTGATCTTCCATCTGTTGACAAGATATGGATGTCATGTGCTTTGATTTTTGGGTTAACATTTAGAGACGATATACGGATTTTCGAGGAGCCGAAATCTATACCGATATAACAACAAGGTTCCATCTTTTGGTTATGATTAAATTAACTGATTATGGAAAACATGCAGACTTGGGATCCCAAAGATATGTAATTATTACAAACATAGTATAACTAATCACTTCGATCACTCTTCACAGATTCTACATCTTCGAGATCACCAATATCTAAGGTATCGGCATGAGGAGATAGGATATCCTCTTTCTCAATACCTTGACCAGCTAAAAATGGCAACTCTTTTACAACATCCTCCTTATCAGTACTGGGTGAATTGGAATCCTTCTCTGCTCCCATCCGATCAATGATCTTCTTGTTATTATAGTACTGGTCAATTTCATCAATATAGCGATTAGAATTTGGTACTTCTTCGACTTCACCAATTTCCTCGTCTTTGCTTTTGAAATACTTCGTCATATTGGAATCACGAGCAAATACGGGCATTGCTTGCTCCGTTGCAACCTGCAAATTCTGATTCTTATATGTCATCTACTCTCATCAACAGTTAATAACATTACAGAAAAACATTGAAGAGAAGACAGCGTATTAATCATTGTAATCATTGTAATTGTATTCATCTCACGAATTGAACTATCAGGTTGCGAAATCACGTGAATTAATTCCACTAAGCAACAGTACTATGTATCAGTAACAATCACATAACATGCGCTAATCCAAAGGCTGCAGAATGATGGATCATCCACAATATCGCGTAATCGATTTAAGAACACCTCTTTCAACAACTGCTTATCATATACTCCAATCAAATATACATCGATTATGATAGAAATAGCCTCATTCTTGTTTAGTTTATTTCCGCGAGGATTTGTCACAATGCGACTATATATCAAAACAATCATCCAATAGTACTGGATACTCATTACACTATTGATAGTATCCTTCAGAGCAGGATAAAGAAGAAGTTGGATCAATTCAATCCAATCATGAACATCAAGCATATGGACTCGATGATCACTGAACATCGTCTAAAATTCGTTAAAAAGAACAGTCCCTACTCGTAGACACTTCAAGCCTTCTACAACTGTTTTCTCATGCTTGTCTTTGCAAATTAAAGCGACAACTCGAACCAGGGATTGAAGTTCCGATTTATTAAAATCTACTTATCACTTCTTCCCCACATTTTAACCAAATTGGTTCTTAGCAACTCTTCGTTCATAAGATGACCAAATATTATTATAAATGACATAACAGTAATTAATAACAGAAATATAACAATTGAAAGTGTCCTCATTCCCAATTTGCTCCGTAGTTATCTCATTATTATGGAGATACAAATTATTAATCAGAAGACATAGCGTAGAGGTGAAATCATTCGGGATAAAGCGATTAATCTCAAAGTTGTTAAACACGAAATCTACCGTCTTGAGAATATCATCATTGTTCTTTTCAGAACACATAATCAGCGAATCAATGATATTCTCAAGAATGCTCCACATTTCCACATTCTCATTCATGTCCTCAGCAATATTGCTCACAACCTATTCAATTAATATAGTCATTCAAATTAACTCGAAGTAATACAGAGCTGATTTGTGGGAGTAACTGAATGAGAGATGATCTGGGTAATTCAATGAAAGAGTCAAATAAGGATAGTACCTACACTCACAATTCGGTCTAATTCATACATGGTAATCAAGATGGAAGGCAGACTCGATGATCAATCCCACATACGACAATAGTGCGTAGGCTTCATGTGAAGGAACAGGAACCTGGGGAATCCAAGTGACCAAAAACCGAGAGATTTGTGGCAATAATAAATGAATCCGCTTTTCATCAAATAAAAGAATCTCCACAAGAACACCGAATAATATGATACGTTGGATCTGGTGGCTCTGAGTGACACTCTACAAATGAATATCATCGCTAAATCACACATCGTCAAATGCCACATGATTATCTTCAGATTCATCTATATGTCAAGAGTGTAGGAGAGCCTTACGCCATGGCTGTTTGATCATGCGTAACAAGGAAAAGACGATGATTTCCACCGTGGCGGAATCAACACCATCTTGATTAATGAGTGATAGGAAGCTGACCCGATTAACTACATCTAGAGCGTTTTGTGAAGGATCCCAGTAGTGATAAATGAAAGGATATAGACTGAAGAATGGAACTCACTCGGGCCAAAGGCACACTCATATCATTCTTGTTTTTTCGTATGGAGAAAAGAGATTTCTCATTCTGGATACTCTTCAATAGCGTTAATAGATCTTCATGATTTACAGGTCGAATCTACGATCAAGAGTACCATTCATCATCACATGTGATTGGCTATGAAGTTCTTCAGGCACTACAGAACGCAATAATAGTGCTGTCTCAATAGGGTTAAACTGAGTACGTAATTGAGACGGAGGAAACCAGTAATGACTTTCTCGAGGAATGAATTTTGATAAAATATCCTATAGTTCAGGAATTCCAAAATTCCTCACCTCTTGTTGATCAACCATGCCCATAAAGAACACAGAAACGACCAACATCAGAATATCATTGTATCCCTTTTGAATAGAAGTGCCATGGCGGCGAATCAAGTCCATCAGAGTCCTATAACAAACGACACCCACACACACATCATCTCGTGTTCCTTCCCAGTAAGGACTAGCAAAACCAAGTTGCTGTTGGATAGGTGCGTATTCCAGAATTAGCAATTCTCCCGTATCACTCACGGATTCTTGTTGAGATTTATCTCGTAGTCGGAGTAAGATATTTGTGGGAGCGTTCTTGTCAATAGAGTCTGGGATCTGTGCACTATAAACAAGAGGAGTCATTACTAGAGATGTGTCCATCACAAGAAGATGAATAATATCATCAATCATTAGATTGTTGTGATAAATATCACACAAATCAGTCAACAGCTTCAATTCATCAATACTCATGCGCAACGAATCATCTTCAGGACTCGCTTCAATACAGCTTTGAATGGACTTGAGTATAATGGGACATAATACATTAATCATCTCTCGATGCATTCTACATCATCAGTCAATTCTTACGACTTACAGTGGAATCTCTGATTCTGATAGTTTATAATAAGTAGCGTTTGCTGGGTATATCAGTGTATTCACATCAACAAAATCTTTCCATTTTCCTCGTGTGATAATATTTTCATTTTTGGGCTATATGTCAAAAATAGCCTCAATTATATACATCATCAACAATTAATAATTGATCATCCAGAATACTGTAATAGATACTTCGAAGCAGTTTTTCACTTAAAGGTTTTCCCTTGTTCATATCGCCATAATTTGTATTGAATTTAATATAATCCTCAATTGTCATACGTTCATCTTTTCGCATGTTTTGATTGTGCAAATCTGTGTTAAGCATGATAATCGAGAATGATAAACAGTATGTCACATCAGCATTCACCAGCTCCTCCTTCTCTGCGCATTGCTCAAATGCCCTCACTGAAAACGCCTATTCATCACACCACCCTTCGAGTTTCACCTCGATAATTCGATCTATTTGCTGGGACTCTCCTGGGAGACGAAAACTCTCCAGAAACATACGAAGGGCGGGCAATACACCAATATTGTGGAAATTAAAGGAATTCACGTATTCCACTAATACAGCTTTATTTAAATCCTTGTTTTTGCCCAAATATTCACCAATTTCCTTCTTATCAAGAAGAGATGATGATCGAAGGAAATGGGCAATTTCCCAAGGTGAAGGATTCTTTGACAATAATCCTACTAATTACAGCACTAAGAAAATCCCACCACAATTAGTCATAAACTCAAACACAGATTTATCCTGACTATTAAAGCGAGCAACAGCCTTCATGAACTGATGGCTTTGAAGAATATATCCAGCTGTTCTCGGAAGGAGTTGGGAAGGAGGAAGGGTCAGATCTGATTGGCAGGTGGTGAGTAGGAGATTCATAAGATTCTGTAACAGTGAAATATTAGTCAGAGGACGTGATGGAGATACTCGGGAAGCCAATTCCTGGTTTCTAGCCTTTCGTAGGAGATCAAGATAGGCAGGCCAAACAAAAGAATAATAGAAGCGAATTTTCTCATAAATCTATCTCTAACTCTCTTCAATAAAAAATACAATGTTGAACAAAATACTCACAATATTCAGACAATACACATCACAATCATAATTACGGAATAATTGTTCTAATCCCCGTGGTTCATGATAAATATCAAGCAGACTCTGAAGAAGGAGTTGCTCTTTTAAATGATGATCAACTTGGTGACACACGGAAATACTCCCCAATATCTGGAATACCACTTTTTCATAAAACAATTCCAATTCCTTTTTTAAGCGATTATTCATAGTTTTGGAGATTGCAACGAAAATAGTCATGATTTCTGCAAAAATAGGTAAGGTGGTTTGTTGATAGTAAGTGAGAATGGTGATATTGGCTAAAAGAGACTGTGAGAGACATTTGATAAGGGCTGGGTAATAGGTTACAACAGAAGGGAATCGCGTAATAATCAATCCAAGAGTATGAAGTGATAGTTGAATGCATTGCTGATTGTGGGAAGTGAGAGTATAATGATGAGGATACTAAATATAAGAAGAATGATTCGAAAGATACCTGTAATTTCTCTGAGAGGAGATAGAATAGACTCTGAATGGAAGATACACCGATCTAGGTTTAACCAAAAAAAAGGAAACAAACTTCTTGATCCTCAACAAGACTGAGAGGAGGAATGTGACAGAGAAGAAGGATAGGTTGAAAAGGAGTAGATGAGAATGATGTAGGCTTGGGAGATTCACCTGGTGTGAACTGGTGTTCAGAAGCGGTAACTTCAGGAGCGAGTGATCGTTCAATGGAATTTTTCTCTGGAGTCATCTCTTTAGATACTTCCTCTTTCTGCACTGTTGGTTCGAAAGGTTGTTCTGAAGTAAGAGGTTTAGTGACCGATCCCTTAATTGCTACCTCCTCATTGGTTGCTTCTTCATTGACTGCTTCCGTGTTGATGGTTACTTCTTCATTGACTGCTTCCTTGTTGATGACTGCTTCCTTAGTGACTTCTTCCTCACTGGTCCCTTCCTTCTTGGTCCCTTCCTTCTTGCCCACTTCTTCACTAACTACTTCCTCAATGACTGCTTCTCCAGTGATCATCTTTCCAGGAACCTCCCCCTCAGGGATAACCTCCTCTGGAACTATATCACTCTTCTCCGACGATCCCAATTCTGGAGTAGTCTCCTCTGAATGAATATACTTCTTGATACTGGAAGACTGAACACTATGAACATCACTCAACGTTTCTTGCTCGGAATCTGATACAGATATGACAGTAGTATCATTTCCTTCTGGAATAGGAGTCGAATTTACAGAAGCTACGTTTGATTCTTTACGAGGAATATTATCCCGCATAAATGATAGAATAAGGATAACACTAGTTTCCATCGTTGTTGAAGCGAGATATCGTAATCCCTGAGAATATTGGATCTATGTATCAAGTATAAGCGAGAGAACTCACATTGGTAGAAATATAGTAGAGTGAATAGAGAATTCCCCATAGATTTGCTTCTCCGATAGATAACCAAAGTGAGTGTGACATAATCCGATCGAACAGAACTACAATCCGCGTGACAGCAATCTCTTTCTCGAAATGATGGCCATTGTTACATTCCACAAGAAAAAGGGATTCAATAAATAAACTTAAGCTCGTTCGCATTTCTTCACTCTCCGATCCATCAATATACACAGTTAAAATATTGGAAACTGAACCCAGTAGTATTGATACAAGATCCAGAGTAATATCAGGAAGATGTAGGATATAAGAATAGATTTCAAGAACTTCGGACAACTCACTAATAACAGAACCTTTGAGTGACAATACAACACAGAGGCATACATGAAACATTGTTCTTCAGGCGATCGTAAAGAACATCCAGTTTGATAATCCAAATCACCTCATTATTTGGTTCAATCTAAATATCAGACTTTGGAAGTTAGATATACTTTTGTTGTAATCGTTTTCGGGTACGATTGGTGAAGAATCGGAATTACCAGTCTCAATTCCGATTCTATTGTATCCTTCATACTCTGGTTATTATCCGTGACCATCTGAGCAACTACTCCCACGGAGAAATACAATTGTGTTTTCTACAAACACCCAACATATCATATAGTAACAAGAATACCAACTAACGGCAAAACAAGACATTTTTTATTCACTGTCTTCGTCAAGGCTATCGTCTTTAGACCTTCTATTACGACAACCTTTACATTTCTTGGCTGCTTCCTCCTCTTCACGTCGGATTCGCTCGTCTTCTTCTCGCTGTCGCTGCTCCAGCTCGAGACGCACACGTTCGGCTTCAGCCTCTTCCTGTCGCTTCTTCTCAGCCTCCTCTTGTCGTTTTTTCTCGGCCTCCTCTTCCTGTCTTTTCTTCTCGGCCTCCTCTTCCTGTCGTTTCTTCTCAGCCTCAGCTTCTTGACGTAAGCGCTCTGCTTCCATAATCCGTTTCTTTTCGATTTCCTCCTGACGCTTACGCTCAGCCTCCTCTTCTTCCAGACGTTTTCTCTCGGCCTCTTCCTCCTCTAATCGTTTGCGCTCGGCTTCCTCTTCAGCCTCTCGTCGCAGTCTCTCCTCCTCCTCTTTTCTCAGTCGCTCCTCTTCAGCAACACGAGCATGTACTTCTTCCTCTTGAGAGATCATCGTCTCCAACTCACTGATCTTCGCTAGTAACTCCGCTATGGTCTTATCCACCTCGTTCACATTAGCCCCTTCTTTCAGAGCAGTTTCTCGTTTGGCTCTTAATTTATCCAACACATTCAAAGCTCTTTCCAGCTCAGCATTTGCACTCGATATTTGTTCCTGAATTTCCACGGCAGTCCGAGACTTTGGTTCCTTAGGTTTATGCTCTGTAGTCTCCTCCTCACTCTCAGAAGATGTAACAGAGATCATCTCAATGTCCACCAAATCACTGCACAATACATTGACAGCATTATGATAGTGTTCATCAAATTCCTTCTTCCCTTCTTCAACATCAATAGCCAGACTAGCTTCGATCGCAAGGATTCTTTCCTCTTCTTTCTTCCTCTCTTCTTCTTCTTGTTTCTTCCTTTCCTCCTCCTGCCGCTTCTGTTCCTCCTCTTCTTGTCGTTTCTTTTCCTCCTCTTGTCTTTTCTTTTCTTCTTCTTGTCTCTTCCTCTCTAACTCGGCGACCTCTTCTTCAGTAAGTTTAATCTCTTCTTCCTCTTCCACAGCATCCATACCAATGAACTTTTCATTGTATGCTAGGAATGAAAGATTAATAGCAATCATACCATTCTCAACGTACTGCTCCAAATTTTCAGATACTTTATTCAAACCCTTTGGAATACCCAATTTTGCAAAGGCGCAGAGAGTAGCTGTGATTTGTTTCAGATCACCTTTTTCAAAGTTACTGTAGTTACAAACATCCGCTCGACGCATACCCAGCTCAACACAAGCATTGGCAAAAGCGCGAATGTTATCCCTGGCCTGAAAACTCATTGGAGCTATCCATAAGCACACCATCATACAACATACCAGCATTTCTATGCCATTTACCAACAGTTTTGAGATTTGGCAGATACTTTTCAACAATTGTCAACAAAACCTATGCTTACAACAGGAAGGAATACAATACAACTCCACTGATAAGGGAATTAGGAAGATCCGGATCCACATCTTCTCCATACATTTCACTCAGCCACTTCGCCAGTTCCTCGGATAGAAACTATATAATCACATCTACAAAGATTTTTTATACACGAAGCTCCTTTGCGTTGAAACTAAGACGACGAGCCGAAAAGGATACATCGTCCGCTACATTTGTAATGATCAGTCGTCTTCCTGACGACATTTTAATTGGTAAATTACTATCACTCATAAGGAATAAAAAGAAATGAGCAAAAAAACGTAAAAGGACCGCTAGCCAATCAGATTGTACCATCTTCACTGGAACAAAAACGACACCGAAGGAGTACATATCTATAATCAATCCATAAATGAGATTCTAAGAGATTTGCATGCTTAGGAATTTAAATTGGACAGCAAAAAAACAGCAAGTGAAAAACAAACACAATACACTGTATTTACCCACGACTTGGTTACAGTTCTTCTTCCTCTGAGTGCTCAACCACAATACGGTTCTTTTCTACGAACTCCTTCAAAGCATCCAATGTTCTTTCTCCCTCAAAGTCAATGACACTCTTTCCTTCACCTCCAGCCTTGAAGAACTTCAGAGTAGGGAAGCCACGGATGTTAATATCCTCAACCTCATTAGCAGTAGCATCCATCTCAGCAATGATCACATCAGGATCATCCTTGTAGGCCTCAGCCAACTCCACATAAGTAGGAGCCAAAGCCTTGCAATGACCGCACCAAGGAGCATAGAACTTGACGAAGACATTCTTCTTAGGGTTGTAAACCACTTCATCGAAATTCTTGCCCACTACCTTCTACACATCATACCTCCATTCATCACTCACTATCACAGGTCCAGGTTGCTCAGTAGGAATGTCCTCAGACTTCAAGAAGGCAGTTAGCTTACCATCGAAGAACTTATCAATGAACTCAGAGACAGCTTCCTCTGTCATCTCTCCCTCGAACAAGTACTTCTTCATTCCATCTCCAGCGAAATCAGCCATAGCCAGAGCGGGTACTTGCTCTGCAGTCAGACCGAAATAGTCCAGAAGACGAGCATTCTCAGAAGGAATGTGCACAATGAACAGCTTGCCCATGTACTTGGCAGCCACCTTCTCCAGAGGAGTCACAGCCTCACCAGGGTTCTTCTCAGGAGCGAAGAACATCAGTTGGACTTGAATACCATGCTCAGGATCGAACAGCTTACGAGAATACTGCTGGCTGAAAGGGACGATCAAAGGCAACTCGTTCAGAATCACCCACTTCTTCAGATCCTTCGTCTCTCCAGTGAACTTGACGGAGGCAGAGAGAGTCTTGTACAGAACAATAGAATTCACCTCCACATTCATCTCCTTCGCAACAGTAGCATCAGTAATGTAAATGGCAGTTACGTCATCCAGACTAGCCATCACTCCATACCAGTTCTTGTAAGCTTCAGACTCTGTGCTCTCGAAGTATCCAACAATCGCTACAGGAACGGCATCAATAGCAGTTTCTAATTCCTCCTTTGTAGCATATGTAACAGCAACAGGTCCGGACTTCTTCTTCATATAGTTTACAATATCTTCCTTAGTACGCCCGGAATCATAGTCCACAGCATTTCCATTCTTGAAGAACTTCAGAGTAGGATATCCCCTGATACTAAATCTCTTGCTCAATTTGGGGCATGCAGTAGCATCAACCTCAGCCAGATACAGAGGAGGATCAAGCTCCTTCAGTTCCTTAGCAGCAGCAGCATATTCAGGGGCAAGTTTCTTGCAGTGACCGCACCACTATACCTCAATACTATAGATACTACACTTACAGGTGCATAGAACTTAACAAGCAAACTTTCGTATTGCTGAATAGCTTCGTCGAAGTTATCATCATTCAGAACGAGGACACCATCGTTTTCAGTGAACTCGGCAAAGGCGAGTGCAAATATAAGCAGAAGTGCAGTAAATCTCATCTATAGCATGAGAGCACAAACAAAGAGCATCCATACATTTCACAAGGGGATTATGAGAGACAATGAAGAAATGCAAATGTATAGTGATTCTTGATAATTATAATCTTCTCATCAATAGTATTACGATCCTAAAAGAAAGATAAAACGTGTGGTGAAAATGAGAAAGCGCTTGAGCTGATGTTGCTTCGCATGAGTGAACAGGAAATTAAATCAGAATCGTTAACATGTGTGTGATTAGTGATTATGTGATCAAAGAAACAGGATCTCTCAAACAACTGAATTCATACCAGTGATGAGAATTAACTTGATTCCTTCAGATTTCCGTAATGAAGAACATATGAACGAATCACACTGACATAGGTCTGAATCAAATCTGAAGAGACTGTAGCCC
>JANPWN010000601.1:0-17642 GCA_027406425.1 Blastocystis sp. subtype 8
TGAGGATGAGGAGCTTGCCTTCTATCACAAGAAGATCAACCAGAAGAAGAAGTAAGGAGTGTATGTTGTTCAAGCGATAAGACCATGTGATTTGTTTGTTTGCAATGGATTACTTGTATAAACTGGAATGCACACCATTGTGTGTTCATTGTTGTGAATCACTTTGAGAGTTAGTTTGAATTCTCACTCCATTGTTCCTATTTCATTCTTTGTTTGACTCGATTTATAATTCATTGGTAGGTCCTGTTTGGTTGTTCTTGAGAAGTGATTACTAATGTGTTGTTTAGAAGTGTTATGAATATGATTGATTTAAGTGATTCGTCATCAGATGCTGACGATAGTCAATTATGTCCTCTATGTTACGGACATATGGATAAGACAGACCTTGCTTTATTTCCGTGTCCTTGTAATTTCCAGGTATTGTGAAGTGAAATAGAGTGAAATGATAGATTTGTATTTGGTGTTTGAATACTCTAGTTGATGACAACCGTCCATGTCCGAATTGCCGTCGTCCCTATAATAAGGCGAACTATCGAATTGTAAAAATAGATGAAGAATTGTATTGGTTTGTATAAGTGGTCATTTGAAGGGATGGAGAGAATAAGCCGAAGACTGAAGAGAAGATACGGGAAGAACCGAGGAAGTCCACTTCAGCAGAGGTTTGTTCATAGAAGAGAGTTGAGGTGTAGGATTCGCGTGATCTACAAACAGTACGAGTGATCCAGAAGAACCTTGTATATGTAATTGGAATTCCCATCGAGGCTGCAGATGAAGCAACTCTAAGGAGACATGACATGTTTGGTCAGTATGGTCATTTGAACAAGATTGTGGTGAATTCAAGGAATCCTGTTGGTGATAAGTCCAACACTTGTGGTGTTTATCTGACGTATGAAACAGAAGACCAGGCTTTGGATTGTATCAAGGCAGTTGATGGATATTCGTATTGTCATCGTCAATTGAAGTGTGTGAGAGAGAGAATGGTGATAATTAGAGCCAGTTATGGAACAACGAAGTATTGCTTTGCCTTCGTTCGTGGTCAGAAGTGCAACAATCCTGACTGTCTTTATCTTCATCAGCTGGCAGCAAAGGAGGATTGTTTTACGAAGGAGGAAATGTCCCAACGTCAGCAGGAGTTCTATCAGTTAACTCATCCTGGGAATGGTTCTTCATGGGATGAGCGTCAACAGGTGAGGAAGAGGAGAGGAGATAATCAGTAGCGGTATCTGTATAAGCGGATAACAGATGAATACAATACATCTCTTCCTCCACCTTCAAGGAATTCACCCAAGTTGGTTGTTTTACCAAGAAAGAGTAGAAGTGAGAATTGGAAAGTGATCAGTAGCCTCTATAAAACCCTCAGGCTCACCGTCCTTGCATTCAAGTGGAGATGATGGTCAGTCCATTCATTGTGGGTATTTGATAATGGAATTGAGTATAGCACGGATCAGTGAAATCGCATCACCTAAACAGGATGAGAGTGATGAGATTGTGTTTTCTTCATCTCCTATTGCTCTTATTGGGTTCTCGGATGCTAACCGAACAATCTCTGAGCCTGATATTGCCGAGTCTTTGGAAGAATCTGTGCTCAAGGCAATTCCATATTCGTTTGGTATGATTGGATTTAGAGGGATGAATGATAGAGTCTTTTGGATTTGGAATCAAGGGAGCCACATTCGGACTTCAGACAAGTGATACCACTCCGGAAAGTCGATATGGAATGGGAGTTTGATGAATAGAGATTGATGTGGAGCGACTATTACAATGTGGGTCGATTCTTGAAAGCAGCTCTATCGATTTGATTGGAAAGTCTCTTTCTTTTAGGCGCGTGAATGGGTGGAGTGTTTGTTACATGAAAGCATAGTTTCTAAGCTGAGATGATGATTGCAGTTGAAATGGAAATTATGCTTATACAGAAAATAAGATATTAATTCACTCTATACAATGCTACTAACAAATAGAATACAAATGCTACGCATCTAATCGACTAGCGGAATTAATATACACAAATATAGGATGGCTTAAATAGAGGACGATATTCAGCGTTGAATACGTGAATCATGTGTGTAGGAGAACCATTCGCATCCACTAATTCACCTCTACAATAACAAAACTTAGTTCATCTCTACTTTCCATAATTACACCATTTGATTAGACCACCATCAAGACTATATGCTTTAACACCCTTAGCTAGAAGTTCCCTTACTACACTGCAACTCCTTTTACCAATTGTAGAATAGAATATAGTCTTAACAAAGGGAAAGTTCTCATTATCCATCCTCTCCATATATTCTGCCTATTTGTCACTTAGGAAAAAAAGAAGTACATATGTTATTGCACCTTTAATTTTAGACACGTTTATCTCCACATCGCTACGAGTGTCCACTAGCAAGATATATTCATCCGATTCATTCATTAACTTCCATAATTCCTCACATGTAATAAGATTATCGGGTGATATGCCTTTGGTGAATTGAGAAGCAAAGGCCTTAAGCTGCGTTATCATTTCCTCAGTACTGTTTTCAGAACTCATATATGGGAAATATCAATAACAAAAGAGAGAAAAGATAGAAATCACTACGAGTGGATTTCTTCGGTTCTTGATTAGAAAGAATCACTAAACGTATGTTCACGCTCCCCTTTTGAACAGATATGAAAACAAACTAAACAGTGGAAGAATAACGTAAGAATGAAACAAAGAGAGAAATAACACTATACCCAATACATAAAACGATTAAATGGCAAAGAAATAATTGTTCCTAGGTGCCGATCTAACATTCGCTACAAATAAAGAAAAGGAAAATGAATGACCAAACTTCTCTTTCAATACTTTTTTTACACGATCGTATTTCGCACAATTTCTAAACATCACTTATTCACTCTTTCACTTACGGTAATTCTTCTTTTGGTCTTTTTACTTCTTTCTATTGATTAAGAACACATAACATATATACATTCTTTTCATTTTGAATTTCTAAGACACAAGCATACTCATACTGCTGATAATAGTAATCCAGCAGATCACGCTCAACGGAGAGAACATTATTTCGCGACGTGTCAAAAGAAGGAGTAACATAGTAAGCAATGTTCGTATCTGGTTGAACTCTCTTCACAGAATAATCTGCCGACGGACGAGTACTAAATGACCAACTTATATCAATTAGTACCTGTATGCAGGAGCAGATGGACGATTTAAAAAGAACATCAGAACCATATATCCAACAATCATGATAATTGGTAGCAACCGCTGAAGTAACGTTGGCTATATATAAGAGAAATCCAAAAGGAAAACTGGACTCTGGGGTTCTTGAGGTCGCTGTCTGAAGAAACGAGGATGAACTCCATTTCCTCCATAAGTACGATAAACAGTATGAACTCCACCCATAAATGGATCGGTACCTAGGATGAAAGGACCTAAACAGTCCTACCGAAAAACATCCGGAAAATATCATCAGCATCAACAGTTGTGAAATTTGTGTACTGAGCAGTATTGTAAGATGCTTGGGAATCACTGAAAACACTGGAATCGCCTGAAGTCCTCTACAATAAAACCTTATATAAACAGGAACAGGTCGGTTATCATAATCATGACGTTTCTGTTCATCGCTTAAAGTGCTGTAGGCAGCAGCAACACGCTTGAACGCTTCTTCTGCTCCAGGTGCTTTATTCTTATCAGGATGAGTATCTTTTGCAAGCTACAGTAAAGAAGATTGACATCACCCACTTTACGGTATGCACGCTTGATATCAGCTGTACTAGCTGTGGCCTCGATTCCAAGAATCTCGTAATAATCAGTTTTTGAGTTGATTTCGTCCGCCAACTTTTTGTCTTCCTATCTGTAATTGAGATAAAAGAACATCACCGGACTAAAGTCACCTCTACTTGGTGATTCTTCTGGTTTTGCAGTCTCTCGGAAGCGTAATTCCGAGTCTGGTCGTTTAGCTGCTATTAAACAAGAATAAGAAATGTACAGTTGCTTTCTTCCTTCCTTTTCTTTCCTGCAATAATCGTTAATAACTCCAGAGCACGAGTATTTGATGGATCGCGATCCATAGCTTTCTTCAAATATCTCGTGGCTTTATCAAGTTCTCCACGATAAATACACTCAGAAGCTTTGTCGCAACACTGACTGACGAAATCTTCAGACATTATTTGTCGTAAAGATGTGGTATTTAAATATTCCATTTGGTCTCACTGTAAAGAGTGTAGTGGAGTATACTCAATTTTCCACACTTGGTCATAGAAAACAAAGGAATCTTCCATAATCTGTCCAGGAATATAATAGGTGATACTTCCAACGTTCCCCTTCATGATTACGTAGATTATCATTGCGACATCATTGAAACCTAGAAATCAACTCGAAAACTCTTCCATACAAAAGTGAACAGCTTTAGGTTCAATCTGGATACTAGCTAGGGCTTTCATTAATGATTTGATTTCTATCCGCATTCGTATGGATATCACAGTTGTCATATCTGTATCCACAGCAACAACAGAAGAAAACGTCGTCTCCATAAATACTGTCACATTACTGCTTCTAAGGATCAGGAACAGAAAATATCAATACGAAACATTCAGAGTACCTTGATTATTTGCCTCGATGCTTACTGCATTATCTACAATCTTCATTCGACTCAACACTCCTCGCAATTCTTTTGCCTTCTGAACACATAGCTTCAACTAAGTGTCAAGAAAAATAAAAGAACTGACAAATGGAGGTGTTGTGTTAGGCTCATCATAGATACTGAATTCTTGCTGCTGAAGGACCTTCACATTGATGTCTTGCCGAATGTTAATGCCGTCCATCATCTTGCTATCACAAGACAACGCCACTCATACTTCCATATCAAATAACAGTCCAGGAATTCCCCGATAACAGCTCAACTTCATACGAACACTCTTAGTAGACTTCGAATTTGTCATCGCCTTAGTGAAAGACTGTGTTTTGAACTCCAAGTAAATGTGATTATCTGTGTTACTCTCCGAAAGGTAGTCTTCGAACATGTCCTACGCTATCAAATTAAAAGTAACCACGAACGAGTTTAAATTCTGTATATGCAGAGAATGTATGATCTTTTTGAATAGAACACATCATGATGCCATTTATAGATATATGAAAACATATTGTTTCGGATATCGATGACTGAGCACTAATCGTAGCTACTCATCAGTTGTTCTAAAGAACTCCCACAGACAAATGTCTCGAAGAATTGAATCTTTACTACAGCGTGAAACCGCATTCTCGATATCAGTATTCTTGGCGGGATGAGGACGGAAAATCGAAAGTGGGGATCCCAGTTTTCAGTAACTTTTTAATCTTATAGCATTATTTCATGCAATCTCCATTTGTATTAATTGTTCCTGGGTTGCCTATGATCACCCAATTTCAGCAGATCGATAACACAAAGTGTGAATGTCGGGTCGACTTCAAAATAGATTTATAACGATGCTCCCTAATCCTTCGACTATATCTGAAATTTGTTTCTCAGTGGTTCCTGGTATTACCATTCCGGATTGGGGAAGTACTTTTTATGCTATCATTTTTACTCTAGTTGCGTTGTATTCTTCGTTTGATGGTGGATCTACCTGGTCCATTCTTGGGACAGTGACAACAACTATTCCAAGGCAAGTGGCTATCGATTTTTATAATATATAGCGGTATTTTTCGAACAGGTTGGAAGACAAGGGAAGCTGCCCAGTGTCAAGCCGTTTCAATCGGTATTTCACTGGAAAGGTGCGAATCTTGAGATCCATTTATTTTAAGTGGTGATTTTGTAATGAATATGAGCAGTGCCATTCCTAATCCTATTGAACGCGAGCTTCCAATTATGAAAGTTGCGCAGGATCTGTACAATTTTATTACTTCCTATGATACTTCGGTGTACGCGTAATTGGTGGATTTGACCATAGTGGGAATAAGCTTATCGTCCCTGCTGATGTTATTGATAGATGGTTAGATAAGACAAAGAAGAGACTAGAGAACGATCCTCAATGTTTCTTTTAATTGTTTGATGTTGCTTGAAACAATTTCAATTAGTTCTTTCTCTTTCTACTTCGTTTCTTTGCTGCTTTCCGTTCTTCTTTCTCCTTCATCTTCCTTTCAGCCTCTTTCTTCTCCTTCTTTCGGTTCTTCTTCTGCTCTTTCCGACTCTGTTTCTCTTCTTCCTCCTCTCGTTTCAGTTTCTTATGCAATAATGCTTTGAACTTCCCCACCTTCTCCTTGGATACTCTCCAATCATGATCACGATACGGGGCAAGCTTCTTCATTGATACAAATTGACGTAGATCCTTATCATCAGCTTGGATGATCTCTTCTGTTGATAATCCATAAGAAAGCGGCTTCACTTTCGTATAGTGGAATCGAACTGGCATTGACCCAATCATATCTTCATAGTCTAGTTGATACAATTCGTCCATCAGCTTCTCTGCCTCTTCACGAGCTTGTTTTGTCTCTTCTGTTTCCTCATGATTTTCATTTTCAAGAGTTTCATCCTCAGGAGTTTCATCATTTGCTTCTTCATTCAAAAGTGTGTTATCATTCTCCTCCATCTCTTGATCGATTTCCTTCATATTCTCAGGCAACTCGTCCTCATCAAATACTTCCTCCAGATGCAAATCTGGCTTCTTTAGTTCGTCTTCTTCATCTATATCTCATGATCTTCTCTTGTAGTCACCTTCAGCATAATACTCATCATTAAATACACTCTCCATCTCCTTATCATACTTGTCTGGATCCCAATCTTCATCAAGATTAATCGCTTCCACCTTTGTATTCCCTACATGTAATTCTCATGGTATTTCTCCTACCACTAACAGAACGTATCTTATTCAGTTTACTCTCAATCTCTTGTCGTTTCAAAGCACGTAAACGACGTAACTCTTCTTCTCGTCGCTTCCTCTCATCTTCCTGTCTCGTAGAATGAAGGGCTAACTAATGATGATGATAAAGGATATAATCGTTTAGCCTCACGCTCCTGCTTACGCTTATCCTTCTTACGACGCATCGAACCTTCAATTTGACTAGAATCAACTCCTCACATAACGACTCACCGTGGATACATAACCAAATTGTCTTGTTCGAAACGAGTGTTAAAAAGATGCTCAAAACGATCTTGCTGATCAATGTCTTTGATATCCTCTTCGAGGTCCTCTTCTCCCTTTGCCTCATCTCCAACAATCTCCATGTAACTAGAATGAACATCCATATTAATCCAAACCTCGGGACATAATCATCACCTTCTTCCTTCCAACGCATGTTTTTCACATAATCTAGAAGGAAGCGCTCTTTTTCATCCTCCGGATTGGAGTCCAAAAACCCTTTTACTCGTTCCTTCTTCTCTTCATCTACATTCTTTTCGATGTATTCTTCAAATAATGCAGTATCCTCCTCTGCATTATCTCGCTTTGTAAAGAATTCATCTCCAGAGTCTCCATCCTCGATATGATCCCTGATATGAAGGATTCTACAAAGACTAATCGCAAGGATATTCTTCTTCCTTAATTCCCTGGAGAACTTCATCTTTCAACTCTTGCATCTCCTGTGCAAAGCTCTTCGGAGGTTTTTCAGTATCATCGGACTCTTCATCACTTTCTATTTTCCCACTATAAGATAACAGTTACACTCTATTGTTACGAAAGGACTTGTTCTCGGATCATATCCTTCGCTGTTCTAAGCTTCATTTCCATTGTTTGCTCTCTTACAGTTTCTTTTTACTTTTCTTTTGATCTTTAACTTCCTCATCACTATCCATGTTTTCAAACGGTTTGAAATCCTTATCGTGGATTCTATAAGATAAGGAACCATAAAGAGATGTAAACTTTGGATCATGATTCTTAATCATCTGTATAACGTTCAGAATCTCAGCTTCTTTCTTAAAACTACTCCTCATCAATCCAATCTCGTTTCTACGTCAGTTCTTGTCCTTCATCTTCAGTTGATGAATCTTCGCTCAGATCAATTCCCAGTTCTCTTGCTCGTGCTAGCTCTTGTCGTTGTTTTCTCTTCTCAAAGCTATCTATTACCAATTTCCACCACCATATACTTTTCCTTGTACTCCTTATTCACATGCAATTGGTTAATATCGTCTGACTCCACACTGTCATCATCATCACTAAATACGGTTTTCATCTTCTTGGAGTCCTTATCCTCCATCTCTAAATTAATTTAAGAGAAAAATCTTTGAAGACTGAAAACAATTATGTAATCACAAAACTAAACAGAAAATGGAATAAATCCACAGCATGTTGAACATCCACAATGGCAGGGAACTCGTCTGGATGGTGTTGAACTGCCACCATAATGAATCGTGATTTCTTCTCCTTTCTTTATCAAACGTTTAGCTATAAACATAACATGTGGGACAAAAGATCCTTTTCTGATCTATAGATGATTACTCATTCATACCATTACAAGAAGGATGGCACAATTTGGTTCACATGCATGATTTATAAAACGGGACTCATTCCCTAAGTGGCTTGCATCGATACATGTGTAAATTGTTGTATTCCTTCGATTCATCAGGATGACATGTACCTACGTGTATTGTTCCCGCACCTCTAAAATGTAAATATCATCACTCGTCTTCAGTCGTCTGTTTGCATCCTCATGTCGAATCACTTCTCCCACGTACTCAACAACAACACTACCTGCAGGAATCTCGACATTGGCAAATAACCCATATCCCTTGTCTCTTGTCCTCTGCACCTACTATTATAGGAAACAAAGATGCTTACGACATAGGAATTCACATCTAGAATATGCGATGAATTTCCGCACAATAATCCATGACAACTACACTGCGGATGGCATTCGTAGATAGAGGGAAGTAAATCAAGTTCCTTCAAATACTCCATTCTGATTTTTCCATATTTATCGAATATGGGTTCTAACTAATATAAAATGAATATACTCTACCTGTTCTATGATACAACTGACAACATTCACATTCACTCCCACAGCTATCACTACAAGAACACCCAAGAATCTCCTACAGCTTAGCATAAGAATGCAGAAATACAGGGACTACTACGAGATGATCAAAACAGTTTTCTTTTATCCTCTATAATAAAAATACGACTTCTTCCTGTACAGTAACATTCTTCCAACAATCTTCCATAACTGAACTTAGAAGGTTGTCTTGATTCCGATAAGATTTTTCTGTCGTTCTATTGTCATAGATAATTAAATAACAGTAAGATAATGACGAATATTCTTCCCATACCTTTAGAAGGATTATATAAGATAATGAGTAATTAACTGGAGTGGAGATTCTTCTAGTAGCTTGATAGTTATATCGATAAAGCATTTCCACTCTTGTAACACTGTACTTGAAGTAGATCGTATGAGGATATCGAAGTGTAGCTTTCTCCGTATTTCACTAGTCATAAAGTTCTGTGATCCATGTGTAAGATGAATTTATCAATCTCAAACCCAAGTCTGATTAGCTAGTGTTAAAAGAGTTTTAAAAAGTATAGGTTAATATGGGTACTTCCTAATGGGATATCAAGAATGCTTAGAAACTCACACTCATTCTTCAAGTAGTTGATGGACTCTTTCATTCAAATACTGATGTTTTTTTTGATCAAATCGTTTGAGAAAGCTCAACACATATCCAGTATCGTGAATACCTGTTTCTCAGTCACTTACTCTTCTCAGGATCATAGCAGTTTCCATAGTTATAGGATTCTATTCATTGACATGTAATGAACCTATGATGACAATAAAACGGATAAGCAAAAAGAATCACTGAAATGAATCTTTTGGTGAAAGGATACACAATCTGTGTTACATTATCGGTGTTGATTGCAATGACATCGATTTTGATGTCAACAGAACTACATATCCGATCGTATAGTGGATGTTTATAGAGTTGATGTAAAGACTTATTACAACACCCAAGAAGCAAGATACATCAGTTAATGGTAAGAATTCCCATTTCTCTAGACAACTAGAGGAAGGAGTGGTCATTAATCCATCGTATCGAATGAAGACATATGATTTTAGAAGGACTGAGCTGTAAGAATGTGTTTGTCCTTGTGATGGAAAGAAAGTCCGAAATTGAGAACCGACGAGTTTATCTCTTTAAGGATTACTTAAAGTAGGACTCTCTAGCTTTGATTTATTGAATAGGAATCCTATTCAAGGCATCCCTACTGCTTCACTATCGTTTGATTCGTGTTTTAAGTGAATGATTAGTTCAATTTATTCTTCTATTAATAGTATTGACAGCGGACGTGGCTTTGAGTTGGTCTTTCTACGAAATGTGTGTTATGATGCTGAATCAAAGCGATTAATTCTTTTCACAGACTTACAAGACAACTCAAAGTATTCTTCTATCATGAAGAGTAGGTTTACAGTTTGTACTTAAGCCAGAGCTTCCTCGTCGAGATCTTTTTGCAGTAATTGAAGGTCAATATCCTCAATCTGAAACCGAACCAGTTCAGAATCTCGATGGGAGTTATCTGTTTCTAACTGATTCGTCAATGGACAGCATATCTCAGTTCGCAACAGTGAATTTCATTCTTCATTTTGCACTCCATAGTACTCATTATCCATCAGTCATTTCTCTTCTATAATCTAAGAATTAGCTTCTTCGTGCTTTTCTCCCTTTTCTCTCATCAGAAGCGTCATCGGATATCTATGAGTATCTTTCAGTTCTCCAGTCTCTCTATCCTTCACAGCGACCTATTACTCTGTATTATAGTGAAGATATGCCTGAAGGTCTCACATGCTATCGTGAGCTGGTCCTGTTATGAAAGGTATCTCATGAATAGACTGTTCCTACTCTCATTCATTATGCCGATGAGGGATCAGTTCATTTAGACCTATATGAAGCAGACACGGCTCGTTTAGCTGCATATCGCTATTACAAGTTCTACTCCAAGCTTCCAGTGCCCACAACAGCTATTGTCCTTCATGCGAAATCACGAGCTGAGGTATCAGGAGAGAGAGGTAGCATCTTGAATATGGATGATCTGGATGCATTCTTTAAGAAGAAAGTGGCAGTAGGGATTAGGATGAATGAGTGATATAGATCTGGTCATATCGAAGTATTGTGATGGATGAAGTGAGTAAGGCGACAAAGTTGCATGCTCTGTTTGAAACAGACATTCTGTTTGGGATATCACAGTCTCTCTTCGTTAATATGATCTATATGGTCCCTGGAAGTTGTGTCGTAGCTGTGAGTCCTGAACTCTTATCATCATCCCATCTGAACTCGATTGCCGAACAGTCTCAATTGCTCTTCTTAGAAATCTCGAACTTCAGTATTCCACTTCCTGATGCTTGTAAAGATCGGATGAGTAATGTAGTGGCTCATATGTATTCGGAGAAGTGTTTGAAGGAACTGAATCAGCGACCTGTATATGTTCAACCAGGAATGTTAATGTCTTATTTACGCGTAGCGAAGACTTATACAATGATTCACAAGTACTATGATGAAAGTGAAGGTGATTATGTGTGATTAGAACGTGATATTCTGTTTGTTCCAAACACTTCACTAATTCAGATTACATTTGTTTTCTTCCAGTCTTTCTCTTGATATCATCGAAATAAGGATGTTCCAGAGCTTGTTGACAATCAATACGTCGTTCAGGATCATAGGTCAGTAATCGCTACTCATCACACCTCCACTCTCTCTCCTACACTCAACAGATCCAATGCATTGCTATCCATTCGAGGAACAAGTTCACTGAGAGGTCTTCGAGGATACATAGGATAGGAAGCATTCCACTCAGGGTAACTCGCTAACTTTGGCATTGTGGCTAATGTTGGAGTACCCAGTTTCTTGAAAATCACATCGCGTTCATCTGCTTCATTCTGACCAGGGAAGAGAGGATTGCTGTTGTAGAGTTCTGAAAATGATTCCCTTCATCCGAACTCACCTGCAAAAATACAACCACAGGACCACATATCAACACTTGTGTTGTAATCGCGATTCCCCAGAAGAATGTCAGGAGAACGATACCACAAGGTTACGACCTCACTTGTATACCTGATGATTAATCGGCAAACATTTATATACTTCTTCACAGGGATACCAGAAGCACGAGCAAGACCAAAATCACCAAGCTTTAACTCACCATCACGATTAATCAGCAGGTTCTGGGGCTTCAGATCTCTAGAATTATACTTGTATGATTTTATCTACCTGTGCAAAATGCGATAGCGATGACACTCCTGAAGTCCTAATAACATTTGGTACATAAATGACTGATGATTGATAATCCATTCACACACTTACCTTGATTACAGGAATATCCAGCTGTTGTTCTCTATCCAGGAATTTGCGCAAATCCTGATCCAAGAATTCAAACACCATTGTTAAACAGTTTTCAGTATGAATTACATCATATAGACTGGACCTTACAGAAAGCAAATACTCCTACCGAACAATATTTGGATGATGTAATTCCTTCAACAGTGCAATTTCACGAATTGCTGTACTAGGAATACCCTCTTCTCGAGAGTTCAAACGAATCTTCTTGAGTGCAACTATTTCACCTACTAATCACTTATAATAGAGTCAATAAAACCAGTCCGAGTGTCTCTTGCCTGAAATACAACTCCATACGTTCCTATACATCAAACACTCCAAATCTTATTCCCTACCTTCTCCAACCTTGTTCAACTCTTCGTAACGTTGCATTTTTGTACTAAGGAATAGAATTGTATCATAAAACAATTATGTCACTCCACGATTTCTAGCTATTTTTGTCAATAGCTGTTTTTGTCTTGAAATTGATTCATTAGTAATACCTGATCATGAATAGTTATTGACAACATATAAAGAGGTATTGGGATCCCCATTATTCGTTATCGTGATTGACAAGATACTACAAAAGACCTTAGATTCATTGTGTATTTATTCTGTATGATGTAGCAATTCATAGATAACGACAAACGACAACGATGAATAGATACTCCATGTTGTCAACTATCGGTTCTGGAGCTACATCTATTGTAAGACTGGCTAAAGACACAGAATCAGGTACCGATAGGATGAGTTCTTTGTTCACCTAGGTCGATTTGTTGTGTTGAAACAATTCCATGTGGCTGTATCCCAGTTGTCCGAAGAGTCAAAGAAACGAATGGATGAAGAAGTGAGTATTCGTTTGGTTTGTGAAGTAGATTGCAATTCAATCCTCTTTGTCTCATCCATCGATTATTAAATATCTAGGTTCTTTCGTTCAGAATGACTACAGAGTGATTGTGATGGAATATGCCAATGCACGTTCTCTACGTTATGTATTCATAAGTGATTGTTCTATTGTAGTATTTGAATTATCTCATCAAGACAAAAACAGCTATCCCTGTAAAGGTATTAAATGAATGGTTACTGACAATTGCTGAAGTACTATCCTACATCCACTCGCAGTATGTTCTTCTTCATCTACTGACATAGGCATATCATTCACCGTGATCTGAAACCAGAGAATATTCTGCTGACAACAACCACTCCTGTTCCTCTCACAGAGAGTGAAGTGGAACAGGCTTATAGTCCCGATTCAATCTTACAGTTAAAGTTGAAAGTAGCAGACTTCGGAATTGCTCGTGAAGCGGCCGATGTATGTGACTGAATTCATTGAGATATAGATGTTCGCTATGACTCAAGTTGGAACGCCCTATTACATTGCTCCAGAAGTGTGTCAGAACAGAATCTATACAAATAAGATCGATATATGGTCACTTGGATGCAGTAGGAGTACATATCGTATGAAAATATAGTAATATATGAGCTAATGACTCGAAAGCCACCTTTCCAGAATCCAACAATTGGAGGATTATTCAGTAGTATCATTTTCTCCCCTGTATGCTTCCAATCGACTTGATCACACAGACACCTCCCTTACCAACCAGTTATCCAAAGTCAATGTGTCTGTTAGTGCAACAACTGCTTTTTGTATGCATGATTGAGATATCACAATTAGAAATCTCCTGACCAACGACCCAGTGCCCAAGAGATTATTCAGTACCTTAAAGGAAATGTTAAAAGAACGCCAATAAAACCTCAACCCATCACAACTGGCAATTCCGTATATGCAGCAGGAAGACGATACTCCATCAGTTCAGAGTCACCTCGTGTTACATTTAGTGAAGGTATAAGATAGAAAGATGATTAACTACAGACGACACATCCTATACATTTTTCAGTGATAAACGGGACAAAACTCCATCTAGAATACATGGCTCTGGTATTCTTCGTAGTCGTAAATACACTCCATCTCCTTCACCGCATCCTTTGATGGATGCATCTTCTTCGGAAACAGATGAGGATGAAAGTTATATATACTCTCTTTTTCGCAAGTAATTGTTTATACCCATTCTTTGTTGTTTAATAACCACTCAGCGTTCTTCACATTATTTCTACCCATTTCCCAAACATGAAAATCATAAATCTTTCAATTTCCAAATGGGGCAATTTGCGCCACACAAAGAATACAAATATCTGAGAACCTTTCTCAATGAACCGGAGATTGAGGTTACTGGATCATGTATACTGCAATCAGGTATGGGTTGCGTCAAACTGCTCATCTTCAGGATCCTCGGCAAATTGAAGGGAAGATCATATCAGCTGAAGATGATCCGAATGGTGATATTCGGTATTATGTTCTGTTTCCTGGGAATGAACAGTTGTCTCTAGTCTATGCATCCGATTTAACTCTTTGTAATAGTACACGTTATACAATACTTTCGCGAAGTTATTTCTTGGAATAGTGCTCATGTTTAGACATTTTACAATTTCATCCTTATCAACAAAATGAACTTAATGAGATGGAGATTCAAGATATCCTCAATGTACTATTATTGTCCGTATCGTCTTTTTTTTAGAATGATATTGACAACCCTGCTATTCGAAGAACACTGTGGTACGATTTGATATTCTATAAATCAGATTTGATTCCCTGTCAATGTCAAAATCACAACGATGTCCCCAAACCCGTTCATCCAACAGTTCTTCGACTTTTGCAGTATCCAATACCTGATGAAATCCGTTGTTTCTACTGGGCCTTATGTTTTGGGGTGTTTGATCGATATGAGAATGGATACTTTTCTATTATTCACAATAAGCAGTCTTGTATTCCTGATAGTAACCTACGAGTGATTGAAGCCGATTTGAAGAGAATGGATATTTCTCATGAAGAGTATGAAAAAGTATATAGTGTTCTTGTATTTTTGATTACAAATATGTAATTTAGATCTCTATCTACCTTCATGACCAAGAAATGGGCTATGTCCAAGGAATGCATAATATTGTCTATCGACTCCTACAGCTCTTCACAGAAGAAGAAGCATTTTATATTTTTCTTGGAGTTATTCTTTTGTTCTGTGGTAATATATAGATTACGGAATTCCTTCCGGCCAAGTTCTACAGTAGTGATATTGAAGGTATTTACTCTATGCACAGTGCAGTAGCCGATATTCTAAAGGAGGAAGACCCTTTCTTCTATCAGATTATTGAGAAGAATACTGGCGATTTTATCGTTTTCTCTTCTCCTTATTTCAAATGGATTGCAAATATATTCACTCATCCATTCATCGCATCTTTCTCCTTTCAGTTGCTGGATCTGGCCTTTTCGCTTGGTAGCTGGTCTCTAGTGTCGGCAACAGTAGCTATTCTCCTCTCAAATCGAGATCAGCTTATGAGAATGCACCATCTTGAAGATGTTGAAGCTACCTTTGAGAACATAGCAGAACAGATGGAGAGAGAAAGTGTACCACTTCTTGTTCGTCGTGTTTATGAGCTGTGTTTACGTACAAATGTTCATTCGGTTCTGCTCTATCAACAGCAACACAAACTGGAATACACAAGCCAGAACCAAGATGAACGTGTGTTGAATGTTATGGAGGAACAAAATGGAATCGTTGGAGATTTGTGTAAGAACACTAAGGAGACGATGCGGGACTCTCGTATATCGATGGAGAACTCATCTCAATTGTCTCTACATGTGAGACGGCTCAGTCAGAGTTTGAAGCGAGTGAGTGGATTTGAGAGTCCAGGAGAGGAATCTCGTGAGAATCATCGTAGTATTCGGTCCAGTCTTGTAGCCAACGATCCAGATCACATTCCTTCCTTCAATGAGTTTGTTGATATGTATGATGAGGAGAGCGATGATGATGCATGGCGTATGTCACTTACTCGTGAAGAAAGCAGCATTGGTGATGTTAATCAAACAGAAATGGATGAGGAAAGTTCAGAAGAGGAGATTGTGCTGAAATCGGAAAAGGACGGAGATCATACGTCACAATCCTCAACCAGTACATCTAAGTTCTCGTTATCATTCCAGTTGAAAATAAAGCCTGCTGATCAAATCTTAAACAGAGTTGGTATGATGTATGATAATCTTACTGAGCGATATGTATACCGGAACATGCATGATGACAATGATCATGTTGTAAGTGTTGGTTTTTTTTTGATGTAGTAGTCTGATGGTTGCTTTTTACTTGACGATAAAATGGTGTACAAGAAGGATTATCTTTCTTTATTTTGATAGCTCTTATTGTTTGTTATCAAACTAGAATCTCAGTTCTTTGATAACTATTTCAAATTCCCGTAGTTTTATTCCTATTGATACACTAAATAGAATACAAAGCAGACCACGTATTTCTGAATGGCAGACTCTAAACCCATAAAGTGTGTCGTCGTAGGGTATGCATCTAGGGTATTAGGACGTGATCAGTAGAGATGGCGCTGTTGGAAAGACATGTATGTTAATTTCATATTGCAAAGATGAATTTCCGGAAGACTATGTCCCTACGGGTACGATACTGCACAGCCTAATCATGGTTATAGTTTTTGACAATTACCAAATGGAATTACAAATCAAAGGAGAAACACAAAAGTTTGAACTGTGGGACACTGCAGGTAATTAGATTCTGGGGCTTTGTGACTCTTTTAGGTCAAGAGGATTATGAACAGTTGAGGCCATTATCTTATTCTGAAACGGATATATTCCTTATTTGTTATTCCACCGTAGAGTAAGTTTGTGTAGGTTGGTTCATGATTAGTCGTTCCTCGTTCCAAAATGTGTATAAAGTAGGGTAGGTGGTTCGGAGCTGATGGACAGTGGTATGAAGAACTGAAGAGCTATTGGAAAGATAAATCACGCCCTGTACCAGTAATGCTTGTCGGAAATAAAACTGATTTAATTACAAATCCAATGACATTAAGGAAACTAGCGGAAAAGAAAGAGAAGGTTGTTACTTTGAAAGAGGTGTGCTTGTGTGACTTTGATAAGGATTAGTCAGAGGAGGTAGCAGAAGAGATTGGCGCATTAGCAACAGTACAGTGTAGTGCAAAGACACAAGAGAATCTAAAGAAAGTGTTTGACATGGCAGTGAACGTTTGAAATTTTCATTTATCTGACCGTTAGTGCGTTTTAGAATATCGTTACTCAAAGGAAAACAGCTGTACTATTGTCTAGACAGATATTCATGTCTTCAAGTGGACTTAGCCTTTATCTGTCGCTGTGAAGGTTGAAAACAATGTTATATCAAAATTGTTTGTTGAAAACTCAGTTTCCCTATTTGTTTCCACGATTCTTAGCATCAAAGACCATAACTTGATTACTACGACTCTGAATCATGAGCGCTTCTGATACAGACAAACGAATCGAGCAGATGTGTGAGTTTATCAAGCAGGAAG
>JANPWN010000603.1:0-36028 GCA_027406425.1 Blastocystis sp. subtype 8
TATCCTCAATCTAAATTACTAAAAGTGATCTCTAAGGTCTATTCTTTGTTATTAAAAAAACAGAATATTAATAAGTGCAATAATAACCAAAATAGTATTTCCGTAGTGATATTTCCGTAGTTAAGCGAGGTTCCCTATGCGAAGGCGGATTTGAGGTTCCGATAATCTCATGCTTTTAACCGTGAATTGATATATCTCCCTAGTGATACTCTGAAATACTGGATGATTGACCCATGTACGTGGTCTAATCATATTTTCAGTCATAGGTATTCTTCTTTCCACATTTCTACTTGTGGTTATTGTCATTTCCTACTCTGGCAATAAACTATAGATTCTAGCTCTACGTTGGCTATTTTTGCCGATTATCAATTCATTTAAGCAAAAGACTGTAACTATCCATTATTCAGAAACTCAGTTCTTCGATCCTATAACGAAGTATACATTGTATTTCATCTTCTCACAATAGAAAACAGGAATCCTTCCCTTCTCTCGATGATCCTGATTCTCTTTATCTATCTGTCATTATTCCAGCCTATAACGAAGAAAATCGTCTTCCAAAGATGTTAGATGAGTGTATTCCATATTTGCAGAATCGTACAAAAGCGAATCCGTTCATATTCTTTTTTTATTTTATTGTAGTGGATTCACTTGGGAAATTATTGTTGTTGACGATGGGAGCAAAGACCGAACAAAGGATGTAGCTTACGAGTACATTCAGCGATACAATGCTGATAATATCCGCGTTCTCGTAGAATTCTATAATCGAGGAAAAGGAGGTGCAATTCGAATGGGTGTCTTGTCATGTCGGGGTCGGTATATTTTGATGGCTGATGCAGATGGTGCAACTACATTCTCGGAAATTGAAAAATTGGAGAAGGCAGTGAAAGAGGGATACGATCTTGCCGTTGGCTCCCGAAACCATCAAAAGGAGGAAGCCATTGCTCGACGTGCGTGGTACCGAAATGTTTTAATGTATGGTTTCAATTTCCTTGTTAATGTCTTGTCGGGGATCCATGGAATTCACGATACCCAGTGTGGTTTTAAGTTATTTTCGAGACGGGTAGCACGAAGTGTCTTCCATTCCCTTCATCTCGAACGATGGGCCTTTGATATTGAGGTTTTGTATGTGGCCAGTCGTCTGAACTACAAGATAGCAGTCTGCTACTTTTATTTTGGCTTGATATATAGGAAATCCCTGTTCAGTGGGTGGAGATTGAGGGAAGCAAAGTAAATATCATTCAGGCATCGATTACAATGTTCCGTGATATGGTAGCAACTAGATTGGCCTATGTACTTCACATTTGGCGCCTTCCAAAAGTTATAGATTCACACCTTTTCACTGTTTGTTATATCATGCTAACCTTCTTCTCATTGAGTATAGAATCTACAATACAATGGGAGAGGATTCGAATGGAATCCCGAAGGTGAACGGGATTTTGTTCTCCAATCAGATAGTAAGTGGAAACTGTGGTTGTGTTCTCCAAAAAGAAACGCGTAAGATAGAATGAGCACTGAATTACCTATGTACTATTTGGATGGTGAGCATCTAACACCTGAAGACGTGATTGATTTGATGTAGTGACTCATGTGTAGCTTATGGAGTTGGGCTACAGAAAGTTTAAATTGGATCTTTCTCCTGAGGCTTGGGCGAAGGTTGATGTAATTTTTAGTAGTGGGACATAATTTCTAGTCTGGACGCCAAGTTGTCGATGATATTGTGGAAAAGAAGATCGTGAAGTATGGCATCAATACGGGTTTCGGAAACTTCAAGGATGTGATTATTCCTCCTGAATCGGTCGAGGAACTCCAAGTTAACCTGATTCGTTCTCACGCCTCGGGAGTCGGTGAGAATCTTTCCTATGAACGTTCTCTCCGTATGCTTGCTCTTCGTTGCAATGTCCTTGCTAAGGGAAATAGTGGTGTTTCTCACGAGTCTCTTCAGCGTGCTTTGGATTTCTTTAATGCTGGAGTTGTGTCTGTTATTCCCCTGAAGGGAACTGTTGGTGCTTCTGGAGATCTCGCTCCTCTTGCTCATCTTTGTTTGGGTTTGATCGGAGAAGGAGAGGCCTGGGATCCCGAGGACTTGACCATCAAGCCAACAGAAGAATTGGTGAAGAAGTACAATCTGACTCCAGTGCATCTTCGAGCCAAGGAGGGTCTTGCTTTCATTAACGGAACTCAGTTCATTTCTACTCTGGGCGCCGAGGCTCTCGTTCGCGCTGAGCATGCAGCTCTTCAGGCTGATATCATTTCTTGTATGACATTCGAGGCTCTTCGTGGAACCACGGCTGCCTACTGTCATTTTATTCATGATGCTCGTAAGCATGCTGGTCAGCGTGAAGTTGCTGAGCGTATGCGTGCTATGTTGAACAACGATCTCTGGAAGTCTAGCATCTTTGAGAAGCTTACTGATAAGAAGAAGGTACAAGATTCATACACTCTCCGTTGCGCTCCTCAAGTACATGGTATTACTCACGACACTCTCAAATTCGTGCGTGGTATCATCACGACTGAACTCAACTCGGCCACCGATAATCCCATGATCTTCCGTGATGACAATGGTGAGCCTATCATTATCTCTGGAGGAAATTTCCATGGTGAGTATCCTGCTGAGGCTCTTGATTTCTTGGCTATTGCTATTCACGAGATCAGTGATATTTCAGAACGTCGAATTGAGCGTTTGGTGAACAGTTCTCTGGGTGGACTGAATCCTTTCTTGACTGTGAAGGAGCGTGGTGGTTTGGATTCTGGCTTCATGATTGCCCACTGCTGTGCTGCTGCTTTGGTGTCGGAGAACAAGGTCCTCACACATCCTGGCTCTGTGGATTCCATTTCTACCTCGGCTGGTCAGGAGGATCATGTGTCCATGGGAGGATTCTGCGCCAGAAAGGCTCTGGAGGTCACTGAAAATGTGGAAAATGTGATTGCTATTGAGTTGCTTGCTGCTTGCCAGGGAGTGTGGCTGTTGAATGAGATGCCTACTGAACCTCTTCAGAAGGTGTATGAGCTGGTCAGAAATAATGTAACTCCTTACACTCGTGATCGTTTCATGAGTCCTGATATCAAGAAGGTTCATAAGTTGGTCAAGGAGAACAAGATTTGGGAGACTGTTGCTCCTTACATTGAGAAGTATCATCAGTATGAGCTTGAACATGGTGCTAAGTAATTGATTTGCTCTTGTATGTTTGTTTTGATAAATTCCCGCGATTCCCGAGTAGCGCTTGTGTCAGAGTTTTCTTTTTGAAGACCGTTTGTTATTTTTATTTTTAACAATTGTCCGTTCTTCCATGTTGTGTTGACTAATTGTGTAGATTCCCTGTTCTTTCGTATTCTAACATGCCGGTATCATTCTTCATCTTTGCGAGGCTTATTGGCTTAGAACTCTCCTAAGAAACCAGAAGGTTCGAAGAAGTCGCAGAAGAAGGTTACAGAAGAGAAGAATCTTCCATTAAAGGTATTTGGAATAATGGAGAAAGAACTCATGAATAGAAGGGAAATGCTGTTGAATCTCCGTCCTCTGTTAGACCATCCAAACAGTAAGTCTTCTTGTTTATCCTTATCGTATAGAAAGAAGAAGGACCGGAAAGAACAGCCTAGTGAAAAGGTAAGTTGTTTTGACTTGTTGTCAATCTCATCGTCTTGTAGAAAGAGAAGAAGGCAATGATCACCAAGAAAATGGGAAAGGAAGTTGAGAAGGTTTCTACAAAGAAGGCCGAGAAAACCAGGAAGACTGAGAAATCAAAGGCGGTTAGGGTTATAGATGAATGATAATACTAGACCGAGATAGTGGAGAAGAAGAAGAAGATTGAGGAGGAAAAGAAGTTACAACCTTCCCTTTCCACGGAAATAGTTGGGGAAAAGAAACCTGACACTATAAATGGAAAGAAAATGGAGGAAGAAGTCCTTGATGATGGTAAGAAGTGACTGATTATGGTTACATGTAGAATTGACGTATCCCTATTTCCAGTACATTTTAGTCGTTCTTCCTTACAGTGTAGCAAGCATCCAATGCTATTCGCGGTGTTTATTCCTGATAATACTTCTCGAGAAATCATTTATGTTAATAAGAAGCAGTTTGTCATAGCAAGACGTCATAATGCAGATTATGTGGTAATTAGAATGATATAGATATGATACCAAGATTACTGATCGTCGAGTCAGCAATGATGGAATCAGAATCTCTGTTAAAGTGGAATATGATCGTGCTGAGATTTCAGCACGTCGTTTTTCAGCATCTCCCGTGTATGTGAATGATCTGGTACGATTGGAATGTGCTTGGACTCCACTTCTGAATGGAGATACACTAACCTTTGCTGACGGTTCTCGTTATACATTCTACAATATCTACAATCAGCGCGATTTAGATGAGATCATTGTGGATGAGAATTCCATCGTACGGTATGTGCGGAAGAACATGCTGGATGAGAATGAGAAGCCTCGTGGATTTGTATCGATTCTTTCTAAAGAAACGAGTTTCGATGCCATTGATCATTCTCATGATGATGATGAAGTGATCTCTGAAGAAGACTATTTAGACGATATTGATGAGGAGATACGACAAGAACCTCCAATGATAGTCGATAAGATGATTCCAATGATTCCGTATAGTCAGTGAGATGGATTAACAGATAGAGCTGTAGTGGCAACATCAGGAGATAATCTCGAACAGTATGATAGCTCAGAGGAGAAAGAACATAAAGATGTGAAGACAATTCAGAAGGAGTTATTGGAGAATGTGAATACACTGAATTCGATGATTTCCGGAGCTGTGAAAGATGATGATTCATTTGTCCATCGTGTGAATGAGAAGGAGAATCCTTATGACGATGGTGAGGGTGGCTTGGTCCAGGTGAAGAGAGGGCCTGAGCGTCGATTGATTGATGTGTTGTTAACAGATCGACGCAAGAATGTGCCTTCATTTGGTTTCCCACAACCATATGCTAATTCTGGAATGTTTAATTTAGTGTCTTCTCGGAATGGAGGTGAGAAGCGACATGAGAAAACAAGTATGGAGATGGAATCAAGTAATCGAATGAGTGGAACTGTGGGTGAATATGAAGATCGGACTTTTATTATGTATCGAAGTAAGAATAAGATGATGCCTTCTACGTGTGATGTGTATGATGTAGGTAGTGTGTTAAGTTTATTGTCTCATTTGATTATCATCCATTCTTCACTTTTAGTTGATATGATTCACTCTTCATTTCCTCTCATTACTCCACATTCCTTATCTCATTTCTTATCTCATTCATTATTTCATTCCCTCTCACTCTCATTCCCTCTCACTTCTCAACTCTCCTCAATCACTACTCCTTCATTCACTTTCAATACTAATCTTATAGATTGTGGTAGATGCATTCTTCCGTGAGATGATGGAAGGAATTGATCTCGATGATATCAAAGCGTTCTCTTTTTCTATTCTTTTTATAAGTAGTCTTCTAACACAGAATACCAAGAATCAGAATAGTCATTATCGCCAGCTTGTTCATGATACAGTCAAGCAAGGTATCATCACTCCTGAGAACAATCCTATGACATTCGATACTTGTGGATACCATGTAACGGAATCATTTCAACGCTACTGTACACTTCTCTTCCAATCTTATATATCCAATACAAAGTATATTACGAGCAAGGATTCTGAAGCCAAACATTCCTATCCTCCTCAGTTTGTTCGAATGAGCTGTGAGAATGGAAGACAATATGTTAATAATATTATTCTTTCATTGGCTCATGAACAAAAAGCAGATATGATAGTATTGTGCTCTTGAATATTATAAACTACTAGACATTTAATTATCAGAAGAATATTCTTATTGAGGGTACTCCACTCTGTTATCGTAAGTATCTCTTTGGTCTCTTCCCTTCAACAATTCATATCAAACCCTCTCTACAAGCAATTCCAAAGAAACGATCATCAGAGAATGCTAATCGTAGTGATGCATTTGAAGAGATCATTCTGGATGATCCTTATTTCACCATGATTGATGATGAAGGAGGAGAAGAGGAAGAAGATGACGGAATGAGTGAAGGAGAAGATGAAAGTGTGGATCTGATGGATGATGACTTTGGAGGTGATGATGGAACAGGGAGTGGATCAAAAATACCTTCGAAGGAAGATGATGAAATTCTCGAAGGGGATATTGTGGTAGTCACTGCTCTTCCCAAGGATTCCAACTCAATGCCTCATCTCCTCAAGACCAATAAGGTACTTTTTCTGGTTGTACTTTATTATAGCCTGTTTTGCTTCATTATCCCCGTTCTCTTCCCCTCCCAAAACTCCCAGATTCCTCAAAACATAAAGAGAAAGAGCGTCGTGCTGTGGTAGTGAAAGTGATTGGTGATAGAGTAAGAATTGAGCTTCCTCATTTATGATTAGCTCATTATTCGTTATCTTGACAAGGACGATTCTGAAGACAGACAGTTATCAATGCGTCTTTCTCGTCGCTCTGTGGATCTGACAGAGACTCAAGGACTGGAGCGTGAGTCGAAGAAGCGAATGAAGAATCAGTTATTGGCGCGTAGTCTGCATTCCTGTCAACGAAGTCAGGTGCGTAAGTGGGTAGATGAGGACGACCAGAAGTTTATTCTAATGAAGTGTGTTAATGATGTATATATATATGAGGAGTGAAATGATAACTAGATTCTGAATGATCGGAATGAAGCAATGAAACAGGAAGACAATCCGTAGGGTTAATAGTCTCTGTCCAATGATTAGACGTCCTTTGTTCATTGTGTTTGAAGATGCTCCTCTGTTAATCAAACGACGTAATGCAAACATTCTGTCACTCCTCAATGTTCACGATAAGATTTTCTCCTATCCCCTCTTTATCATTCTTACAGAGAAGTCCCATGGTCGTCAACAAGCCCAGAATAATGTTATGATGTTGGGAGGTCTTTCCATGTTGATGAGAGCTCCTGTTCGTCAGCGCTCAGGCAGTGATGGACGCTCTCATATCGAGCAATACTTTGATAGTGTGATGGAACGTGCCTTCACCTTACCTTACACAGGAATCGATCTTACTCTACAGACAGATATTATGGTGATCGAAGTGCCTGTTCCTGTAGACAGCAAATACAAATATTCCTATGAGAAGAAGGTGGAAGAGGATGAGAAGGCCGCAATGCGAATCAAACATATCAAAGAATTGGAATTTTTCCTTCGAGCGCATCATTTATATTGTCCTGAGATAGAGAAAGTTCGATATCTGGACCTCAAACGCATCAAAAACTGGTTGTCAATAATTCGTATGGCTTATAGTCTACAAGCTGGGAAGGGATTGACATACGTTCAGGAGGATCAGATTTATGATGTTTATAACAAATCAAAAGATTCAATAACACGTACTGGGAAACCTGTATATGTGAGTGAAAATCCTGGAGATACACTGTATGCAGTCATGGATCGGAAGTGTCTGGAATATGCTTTGAAGGTCTCTTATAACACACAGAAGGAAAGTCAGCCTGATTCTTCACAAGAGGTATGAATGAGAAGATGAAGTGATGAATAGATTCGTACTAGGAATGAGAGTGAGAAACGACTCATTTCCAATGGTTCTTTCATTTCGCCCAACAATATTACCGTAGGGTTTGATGATGTTGGTTCACTCGAAAACGTGAAAGCTAAGCTCCGAGTAGGTGTGGAATGATTCTCTTATCTCTAGGAAGCAATCGTGTTACCACTACGTCGTCCCGAGATCTTCGCTCAATCATCCCTCCTCAAGTCATGTAAGGGTCTGCTACTCTTCGGACCTCCTGGTACGGGAAAGACAATGTTGGCGAAAGCTCTGGCTCGAGAGAGTGGAGCAAACTTCCTGTCTATTGCAACATCAACTATCTTCAACAAATATGTTGGTGAGAGTGAACAGAATACACGGGCAATCTTCACATTGGCAGCTCGTCTCTCTCCATGTGTGATATTCATTGACGAGATTGATTCGATTCTGAGTTCTCGGTCTTCTGGAGGCAGTAGTGAGGAATACACAAGAAAGGTGAAGAATGAATTTATGTCGTGTTGGGACGGACTTCTGACAGATGAGAATCTGCGCGTGGTTGTGATCGGATGCACGAATCGTCCTTTCGATCTGGATGATGCTGTATTGCGACGTTTCTCACGCAAGTTGTTGGTAGATCTGCCCGATGCTGAACAGCGAGAGAAGATCTTAAAGGTGATTCTGCGTAAGGAGAAGCTGAGCGATGATGTGGACTTGAAGGCCATCGCTAACGATTCAATGACAAAAGGCTTCTCTGGAAGTGATTTATACAATCTATGTCAAGCAGCAGCGTATATGCCTGTTCGCGAAATAGTTGCAAAAGAGGAAGCAGAGCCTACCAAATCGAATGAGCCGAAAATGGACTCTATGGGATTATTGTCCTTGGATGATGATGACGATGATAGTGGAATGGAAGTCGAGGAGAAGGAGGAGATTAAAGTACGTCCACTGACGATGAAAGACTTCGAAAAGGCTTCGAAAGAAGTGAGTTGTGAGAAAGGGTCATAATATTTAGATTACATTCAGTTTCGAAGAATCGAATAGCGTTATTCGAGCGATTCGAGAATGGAATGAGAAGTATGGAGACAATGGTTCCCGAAAGTCTGATGATCTATCCTATTACATTTAATAGATCTTTGTTTGTTTAATTTTTGCACTTTTCAATTCGATTGAGACCACTGCTCTGTCTCCGAGAAGGTTTGATTTGATTGGTTGATTTTTAGAAAGAAAGAAAGGGTCCATCTTTCACCTAAATCTGAGAAAATTAAATCGATAAAGGAGTATATGTCAAGAATGTTCTCAGGAACATTCGGATCTATTCGTTCGTTTGGTCTAAAGAGAGCGGGTAGCGATCTCATCTATTCGTGCATTCCAAGGTACCAGATGATCTCTATTTGATTAGTTATGTAGAGTGAATAGTTCTTGGCCACACTGTGGCCTTTGCAACCAGCGTATTACTCTTGACAAAGAGATTTTCATGTATGGCCACTAAAATGAGTAAATAATGCAATAGGTTCGGAGACACTCCCTTTTGCTCTGAGAATTGTCGTTCCCTCGCCATTACTGCAGCACATCGTCTTTTAGCCCACTGATTCTGGCGTTGAAGTATGTCTATCGTAATTGTTCTCTCGTTGTTCCATACCACTCTTCTTCATGTATCACGTTATTCGTTTTCATTATGACTTGTTGTTTTTGTTCGACTAATTAAGAGGTGTTCAGTAGGAAAGAGAGAAGATGGCTCGGTCAGGATCTTATAAGGGACGTAGAATCGTACTTTAATGATGAAAAGGTAATTACCAGGGGGAGCATGGTTATAGCTTTACTACTGAATGAAATAGTACAAGCAATAACCAAACCCGTGCATCCAATAGAATACCAACTCTTCCGTTTCTCCCCTTACCTCGTTCTTTCATGTTTTTTATTAATGATCCGTTCTTTTACAAAAAATCATAAAGTGCTGACAACATGTGTTGCTACAACTGCAGTTGGAAGTCTCTTTCTTCTTAAACCAGAAAATCGGTACCTTTTTGCTTCTTCTGGTCTCATCACTAGATTAAAAGTGAGAGATTCTACAGAGAGAGTCACTCGAACAACCTATTTTCTTGGTAACGCAGCATCGATTGTCTTTGATTACTGGTATTCATTTCGAAAACTCGAGAGAGGGACTCCGGAATATGAAGCAATGGAACATACCATAAATGAGCGGACAGCCGCTCGACTCTTTCGTATTTGCGAGTAGAATTTGAATATCCTTTCCATTTTAGTCACCTTGGAGGTTATTTTGCAAAGTTTGGTCAAATGGTATCTTCAATGGAGAGGAGTATTCCTCCAGAATTCGTCAAAGAACTCTCCAAGTGTCAAGACAATCTTAGTCCTGTTCCCTTTTCAGAATTTGAACGTGTCATTCGAGAAGATTTGGGCATGAAGCCAGAAGATATTTTTCTAAAGGTTGATGATGTTCCCGTTGGCTGTGCATCTCTTGCCCAAGTTCATCGTGGCACTCTAAAGAATGGAGAAGATGTTGCAATCAAGGTTCAGTATCCGACTGTAGCTCGGAATACTCAAGTGGATCTTCGTAATATGGAACTAGTAACAAAGGTCTGTGCAAAGGTTTTCAAGAACTTTCAATATGATGTGAGTATTAATGAAGGAATTCACCATAGTGGATCGTTCCGAAGTTACGAAGCACTGTAGAAAGTGAGTTCGATTTTACACTAGAACTCGATAATATGGAGCAGTGTAGAGAGTTCTTTCTCTCCAATCCGTCTATTTATATACCAAAGGGGTATCGTGAATATTCTTCCAAACGAATTATTGTTATGGAATACATTGATGGAATCAAAGTGAATGATCTGAATGGAATCAAACGAGCTGGATTTGTTCCACATGATATTGGTATGTTATGCATTCAGGCTTTCAGCGATATGATTTTCCGATTTAATAGCATTCATATGGATCCACATCCTGGTAATTTGTTAGTACGACCAATTCCTGGAACAAATCGCCCTCAACTAGTGATTCTGGATCATGGAATGTATTATCACTTTAGTGAAGGGTTTAACGAGCGTTTCCGAAAAATGTGGTTGGCGATGATTCAACAAGACCATGAGGCCATGCGGGAAAGTTGTAAGCCATGGGGATTAGAGGATAGTGCGGAAATGTTATCAATCATATTTACAGGTCGAGGAGGCATGATGAATCGCAAGTAGGTGTAGGAGTTAAGAATGAGGGATAGAATGGGTGAAGAGCTCACAAGTGATGAGAAGGAGCAGATGCGGAAGCGAATGGAAGAACAAATGAAACAACGCGATCGGGCAAAGTTGGAGGAGCGCATGCAAAAGATGCAGGACATGATGAAGAAAATGCCATTAGAGATGAATGCGGTTATTCGGAATCAAATGCTGGTAGCATGTTTATCGTTCTATTCACTAAAAGATATCCAATCTGATAAAGGTATTGGACTGCTCGCAGTATGAAAAACTATCTGTGATGACTCAAATGGCAGTTAGGTAGTATTTGAGATGTGTAATCTGAGTGTAGTGGTATGTATCGTGACATTGATGGCCATGTCGACTACTTAGCTTTACTCAAATGGAAGTTCTATCTGTTCATTTTGCGATGGAAACTGTTTTTCAATGACTTGATGGTTGATTGGTATTACCGATGGTACCTTCAGAGAGCATCGCTTACTCTCCCTATCTAGATTGTTTGTTTTAACAAATAGAAGAGATCACAACATCCTTCGTAAAGACTTACTTAGGAATAGGCAAGGGCGCAATTCCAGACTGGAAGTGACGAAGTCTAAGCTCAGCTCCTCTGACAACCTTTACTGGAGGAATCTCATGTCTAGCATCATACACAGCCTTGCAAGCCTTCACGGTGTAATTGATGTGAGAGTCATTCAGCTGGTTACGAGGCACGGCGAAACGTACCAGATTCAACACTCCCTTCTGCTCCTCCTTGGTCTTCTGATCATACTCGAAAGCAAAAGGACCCAGCTCACAAGCACGAATACCATAGTTGCGGAGAAGCTCAATGCAGAAACCAACTCCAGGGAAGGCAAGAGGAGTCATGTAAGGAATACCCTCAAAGAACTGATCCATATCCAGATACACAGCATGGCCTCCAGAAGGAAGAATCACAGGAAGTCCCTCCTTGGCGAATCCTTCAGCCAAACGACGCACCTGATCAATACGACGCTTCAGGTAGGTGGTCTTCTGGACCTCGAACATACCCACAGCACAGCACATCACATCACGTCCGCTCAGACCTCCGTACGAATCATTACCATACTGAAGAATCTGCTGCTCCTTGATGCGTGTTCCGATTTGCAACTTATCAGTAGAGAACTTCTTGCTGAACAGACCACGATCTCTGAAGGCGAGAATACCACCAATGTTGACCAGACCATCCTTCTTCAGAGACATAGTGAAGGCATCGGCATACTTGAAACACTCCTGCATGATACGAGGAATAGACCAGGTCTTGTAGGGCTCTTCGAACTCCTGAATGAAACGAGCGTTCTCAACGCATCGGCAAGCATCGAAGATCAGAGGCAGATCGTACTTCTTGCAAATAGCACTCACCTCCATGATGTTAGCAAGAGACACGGGCTGACCAGCGGCAGTGTTGTTAGTGATAGTCAGAAGGACGAAAGGAATAGTCTCCACTCCGTGCTCCTTAATGACCTCCTCCAGACGCTCACAGTCAATGTTACCCTTGAAGGGATTCTCGGTCCAGATCTTCTCAACAGGGAAGGGGTCGTGGAGATTCTTAGCGAAGAGGTTCATGGGCTGGAACAAGTTGTTACGAGCATTTCCTTCAGTGGTATCGAAGAAACCATTAGAAGGAATCAGGTACTTAACCTTATCTCCAGTACGCTCGTAGAGGACCTTACGAAGAGTAGCGTACAGAAGGTTCTCAGCGCAACGACCCTGAGGGCAAATGAAGAAGTTAGGGCGCTCCAGCTGGAACACACCTCCATTCACAAAGCCTCCTTCGCAAGGAGTCAAAAGCTCCTCAATCAGCTCTTCATTGGTAGCCTCGTCGGTCAGAACCTTGTAAACCAGTCTCTTCTGGTTGTCTCCACGCTCAAACAGATCACGAGCAGCATCGAGGAAACAGTAATATCCATGGTTTCTTCCATAAGCTTCATCTCCGCGCATCAAAGCACACCACTGGACATCAGTCATGGAGGAAGATCCAGAGTCTGAGAGGTAATCGACAGTGATCATGGGAGAGGGGAAAGAGAACATGTTGTACTCGGTCTTCTCCAGGATACGGCTTCTCTCTTCCACGGTGCAATCACTATGATAACATATGACAAGGAGATGCTTACCGGGTGTTGCGTACGACGTACTGATAGGCGGTTGGAACAGGACAGTCCAGGGATTCAGCTTTAGCAAAAGGCATGGCTTATACACTCACAATCAAAGAAAAAGTGAACAAAATCTAAGAATCATCAACAGGGAAACCGTGGAACTGGGGTATAATGTTTCTCTAGGACCCACTTCCTAAGAAAAATACTGCTTAAACAATAGACTTTTAAAAATGTGCTGTAGATAATAGGATCAACTGCATGATGTCATCTTCAAGAGCATATGAAGTGATTAATCACTCTGTTAGTAGAAGGAGGAGCTTATATCTATATGAACACAACGGATTAACAGTTATCATAAGAAACACAAAAGCAATATGGTCTGAAGAGACGGTTCACTAAGAGTATTCTGTAGACAAGATGCTATTTATTTCTGTAAACATAGTTGTATTCTGAGAATATTCTCGTCCCATAGAAAAGCATCAGTATAAGTCTGAGTTCATCTGTTTACTTGAAATTCGCATACCCACTTCGCAGTATGGGCAGATAGAATGAAAGAGATCAAAATAAATTACATATACGTATAACAATTGTACGATGAATCCCTCTAAAAAGAAGTGAACTCGTTTTTTGTTTGATGAAATTTAGAATCAAGGGTAAACGCATTTTTCAATATGGAAACTATGATCGGTGAGATTACGAAGCGAAAGTCATTTTTAGCTATTACGGTTATCGGTTATCCTTAACAGATAAAGACTCAAATACTGATAAGGTTTGAGTATTATACTACGTTGATGATTAGGTGTGGGCTGATCCTCGACTCCTCATGTTAAAGAAACAGTACTTTAGAAAGAAGATTATATTGGACATTGGTTGTAATGCTGGTTATTTGACCATTGCTTTGGCACATCAATTCCGGCCCCGAATGATGCTTGGAATTGATTTAGATGGTTCTTTAATAGCTAAAGCTCGCAAAGTGCTGAGTTTCCGTGCAAATGAGTTAAGTGAGTGTTACCAATTATTGTAATCTATAGTGAAGAAAAATTCAGACGCATCTAAGGGAACTGCGAAACAACGGAGTGATGACTTCTCAGAAGAGGGAAGTGATGACGAAGAGAAACAACTCTTATCCTTTTCACACTACCATTTTAAAGAAAAATCCATATATGAGGATTCCTCAGAAAATGGAGGAATCAACGAAACTCTATTTAAGAACTTCCCTTATAACGTATATTTTAAGGTAGAGAACTTTTTGACGGATATCCATCTAATGCGACAATACGATACAATCACTTGGTAAATTCCTCTTATTCTTCTCATCTTTTAGTTTTTCTGTGACAAAGTGGATCCATCTGAATTGGGGAGATAAGGGCATTCTCCTGTTGTTTCTGAAAGTATATTCACTACTAAAACAGCATGGAATTTTCATCCTTGAGTACCAGCAATGGTCATCCTATCACAAGAAATGTCACTATTCAAAGACTCTAGAGGAGAATTATGCTACAATCAAGATTCATCCCGAGGACTTCCCTTTAATCCTTCAAAAAATGGGAATGCAGATGGTTTCCAATCGTCGCCCCACATTATCACCCAATCTCAATCATTCCTTGACCAAAGGGTTTAATCGGAATATTGCAGTGTTCAAAAAGTCTGGAAAGGAGTTCGAATTTGATATTCAACAGGTCACTCTAGACAATCTGGAGTCGTTTATTCCTCTCCAAGAGTATATAGACATTTCTGTTCCTCCTGTACAATAACATGTTTGTTCCAAACAGAAGTAACAGCAACAACCTTTCTTTTCCTCAACAGGAGCCTCTGTTGCGGATACACTGGGATTCGAAAACGAAGATGCATAGCTTGCAGCACTTGCAGCATCACTGCGCTTGCGACTAATGATACTTGTTGCCATTTCGGTGAATAACGAATCAACTCCCTCTCCTGTCTTTGCAGATGTGTAGAATACACGTGCATGGATTGAACGAGCGTAGTCCTCAATGGGATGCTTGTCTATCCCGGAATTCTTGTCCATCTTATTGCATGCCAGAAGCAATGTAACTAAAATGAATAAAAACAGCAATAAATACACTGTCTTCCAGTATTATGTTGGTTCAAATCTCGTAACCAACCATCTAAGACTCCCATCGTTTCTGGGCGAGACGCATCAAAAACAATAATAGCTATATAACAGAGTGAAAAGAATCAATACCTCCATCCACATCTTTATAGTACAAAGAACTCATTGATCTAAATACTTCCTGGCCTATGTATCACCATTACAAATATATGATACCTGCAGTATCCCAAATTTTCATTGTAATTGACAGGTTTCCCGATGTTACTGTTTTCATCAAAAAGGAAGCGCCAATTGTTGTTATCGAGTTCTCAACAAAGCGACCTCGTACATAACGAACGGATAAACAAGTTTTCCCCACATCTATGCTTACAGTTTAGAAACAATCGCCAACCCGGAGGTCCAATTACTACAATCTTCGATTCGATAGAATTCATGAAACGGAAAAAGACAATGAAAGGACCATATTTTCTTTCCTCGAGAATACAAGTGTGGATGATTCGTTTATGTCCTTTGCTGAAGCAAGTTAGGAGATTCTCGTTTACGAGTGTACGAGAACCAATTGTACTGACAAGTTATACTTGATGGTTCAACTCATAAGAAGATGAAAATTATACTCAAATAGAACAAATGATAAATGATGACAGAGAACATCCCATTAATCTTCAAGATAATCTTATATCGATTTTATGATTTATAGTATCAGAGAATTTGAAGGCGGAGTATTTAAACCGGATATTGGATACATGTCAGAGTGTTCAAATACAGGGGTTATCTTTCTTCAGTAATTGATGTAATCTTTTATTAGTACTCAGATTATCATATAAAGGAACAAATGCTGCACTGTATATGTACATCGTTTTCTAGCAAGGGTTTTACATCATTGAATGAACTGAATTTGGCTAGTATGAGCGTATAAAGGTGTTTTAACGTTTGTAGATACCGGTATTACTTCTAATCAGTTATCTGCAGTACTGTCTGCGATGAGTAAGGGAAATATTCAACTCTCATCTTTAATGCTTGATTGTAATAATTCGTTGTGAATATGATTCGAGCTCTTCCTTCCTTGAAGGGCAATCTTGAGTTTCTAACAACATTCTCCAAATGTTTTGAGAAACTGCAGAATTTATGCCTTGATTGTTTGCTTAACTTCTTTCCCTCATGTCTAGGTGATTCATTGACAGATGAATCAATTCAACCACTGGTTTCTGTCATTCAGCAGGGTGTATTGTCCAATCTTCGTTCACTTTATGTCAGAGATAATCAGATTGAGGATAAGGGAATGATCCAACTACTAGATACTTTAAATGAAAACTGTTCAGTACTTCGTTCCCTTGGGTTGTCTTGTTCACTTGTTACCTTCCATTAATGGTAGATAACGCTCTAACGGATCTCACACTCAACAAGCTGATTATGCTGTTTAAGGAGGATGGTCTTTCCTCTCTTACGGAACTTCAGTTACGCTGTCGGTGATTTTGTTCCTCTTATAATACTAGCTCCTTCTTTTTCCTCTCTCTTGGTCAATAAAACAGTGAATATATTTTGTCGAGGATGTCTATCTTTAGATAAAGAGTTGAGTCTATATGGTGTATACCAGCGAGCATAGTGTATTTTAGGGAATATAGCTCGTATCAATGAGTGTGGTACAAAGGGTACATAGCCATCTCATGTGAATTAACTATCCTTCTTCCAAATAATTATAATGGCATACTACTACATTCATTGTTATTTGTTCCAAACAAGAGTCAACACTTTCTATTTCATAATCATCTGTACTTCATTGATCTGAGATGCAGAAACCCGAAAGAGTGGATCGTGAGAATGTAGATTGTAATTCAAGGCGTTTATCATGTAGGTTTGTCCCTTTTTGATTCGAGTGTTCATCCGCAAGAATGACAATTTCAGGTAACTTGAAAGATTAAGTAGATTGTAACTGTACAGAGAATCTGAGTTTACTGTTAATGGCGGTGTTCCTAGAGACTGCGAGATAAATATTCATACCTGGTTTGTTCTTATAGCTTTGTTAATCGTTTAGGAAAGATGCAACTCTGAAAGAGCTTTGTTCCTTAATCAAACAGGTTAATGAGGACGCCCGCAGGAGATCTTCAACTCTTGAATTTACATCATGGTAGGGACTACAGTGGAGGATAATCAACTAGTTTTGTAGGAAGAGAAGGTCACTTTCAATTCCGCCAACTGGGAAAAGTGTGTGGTGCTAGACCAAGTAACGACGACAGAGTCACTCTGGAAAGATGTCGGTTCCAACCTGGAGATCACCTGTGCGTTGTTATTCGAGATCGAAGTGCCTGATGCCTACTGTATTTAGTACTGTATCCTGTTTGTTTCGAGGGATATTGTTAACGAATCACTCTCATTCCTATGAATGAATCCATTTGATAGTGTTGATAAGATTGTGGTAGCTGAAGACTCACTTTCGGAATCATCATCGAGTGAGGATTCAGTTGATCATCTTCTACAGGCCTTAGTTCCTAATTCGTATGAACACTGAATATGCTGTGAGATGAAGGTCATCTCGAGATGATTTAATTGTGAAGAAAGAAGATGATAACATTGCTAAGAGTATTACCAAGATCGAGGACATTCGAAAAACAGTGAGTCAAATTAAAGATGTTAATACAGCGTTGGAAAAACTCATTCACACTTATGAATCGACTTTTAGTCCCGATGATCGTCTGGTTGTCCAAAAGAAGATATCAAATGTAATTGAACGAGGTAATTCAGTTGCAGCAAGTAGTCGTGTAAGAACTATTAAAAAATACTTTCATAGTTTGCCATTCAAACACTTAAGCTTGACTATAACAATCGACTGCGAGGAAGTATTTCTGCGAGTGTATACAAGTCGAAGTAAATAAATTCGCTGAGATCTAGTTTGTATGCACAATCCTATGCATCTATTGCGCACTCCTTTGTTGAATATATCTCGGAGTATCAGAAATTGCAGCAGCGATATGAACAACAACTACAAGTGAACTATCGACGGCCCTCTTTTCTCGAATCTTCCTCAGAAGAGAAGGAGGGACAACACCAAATTGTCACTTGAGATTTCCATATATAATTCATAGCAAATTGAAAAGACAGTGCCTCATCAACTAGTTGAAGCGTGTATCGAGAGCCAGATGCAGTATCGAGTACTGCTGAATTCTGCATGTTATTTTAGGAGATTGAGAAGATCCAGAAGAGTATGAGAGAAATCCAACAGATGTTTTTTGATCTTGCTCTTCTTGTAGATGAACAGGGCGAACTGTTAGATTACGTGCAAATCAATGTAGGATCTGGAAATGGGTGTAACCTAGATTGATACAACTTCGGAACGAACAGGACAAACAGAAGTAGCTCTTCGCCAGACAATTGAGCGCATGAAGCGAATGCGAAAACTAAAGTGTTGTATTGTTGGAACGATATTGGTTTTACTCATAATTGCTGGTTTTTGTGCCTATCTATTTGTAAAATCACTCCTTTCTTTTGTTTGTGTTAATCACATATCTCCGATGTCATCTATGTGTCGTACTCGATTGCAGTGTTTTCCTCATTTTCGTCAGGATTCGGTAAACCGAATCCTAAACATTTCTTCATCACATTTAGCTTTAAAAATGCCTGGACGAAGTTTTACAAAACAAGAAAGGAGACTCTTTTATATTAATTTAGTTGTTGTTATTATTGGCGTCGCCATTTCGTGTCTATGGAGTGTTGGAGTAGAAAACGTCATGCTGAATTGACTTCTAGGATGTGAAATCATTGATGATCACTTCATCGACACATAGTAGGTAAGTGTCAATTCTTCTTGTAATAACCAGTGTTGGGCAGCTAACCATATGGGGATCACTTTGTGGAATGTTTATTGTTCTTCTTGCTGCGCAATTCACGAAATGCTGGAATGTTGTGGTATGTTTGATATTTGCAGTATTATTGTAGTACCTTATTCTCCAAATTCTGATCGTTATAAATGTACTCGGTGTTTTGATTCTATCTGGTTTTATGTCGTATACGCTTCCTGGAATAGCTGTAGTTTTTCTTTTTGATATATTATTTCTAGGACGACTTCCAAGGCTCACTTGATCCTGACTCACAGGAGACACTTATGAAAAGTGCACAAACAATCAGGGAGTTCCTTGACAGAAACGTGGACTTCAGAGATCTTTATCAGTCAGCAGAGCAGACTTTTGAGTTCTGTGGATTCTATGATGTTAATGATGTTCTTGGGAAATCATGTCCTTATTCAGATCCTAGCACGTGTAGTGGGGTGACAGATGCTTTTATTCCTATGATAATCCGATTTATAGGTGATCTCATGGCCTCCCTAGCGAAATGTGTTGTGTGGTATCTTGTGCTGGAGATCATTATCTTCATATTCATTATTCCAACACTTAAATCGTCGCCCGAACCTCAGGAAAAGAAGGTCCAGATGATGTCGTTGTCTCCAGATACAAACTCTCAGACTGTTCCTCTTGTTGTTGGAAATGCTCCTACAAAGCAGAATCCTGTAGTTGTTCCAGTCCAACAGAATCCTCAATCGGTGTATGTTACGAAGCCAATTAGTGCAGGAGTTTTCCCTGCAATACCAGTCACTGGACATGTATCAGCTCAGTAGATAGTGTTTGTTTGATATAGTTTTTGATCGACTCTTGAAGAAGTCACTTCTCTAAGTATGAACTCGATCAACTGGCTGGGAACTGCCAAACTACGAGTTCTTTTCGAATAGATGGTTGATCTGTAGCGATTCACATTACCTTTCGATTGTCCTTTGCTTGGAATTACACTGCTTGATAACGGTTCCTATGGTATTGTGACTTCCAAGAGAGGGTGCCATCTTCTCCATTTACGAGATGGATTCGATCATATCCGGATTTTTCATGATCCAAGCGTTAATCCTATTGCTGTGAAAGTGATTCCGTCAGATGGACCTCTTTTACTACTCTGTGTGTATTCTATTTTCTGTTCAGTAGTTGAAATGGATTATTCGAGCAATGCTTTCTCTGTTACTATAAAGAAATCGTTCTATAGTTTTTCTGACACAATCTGTTGCGGTTTTCGTTTATCTTACCAGTAATATCTAGTGGACGTCCAGAAGGACTATTTTGTTGTTGCAGAATTAGATGGTCTTATTCATGTTCAGGGTTATACGGAATCGAAGCCCGCAATGACCATCAAAATTGACGATATGGAAAGTCAGTGTGGAATTCGGTCGATCAGTTCTCGTCTGAAAGAAGTCAAGAAAGTGGCTTTTGATCATACCTATGAGAATCACTATTTTGCTATTCTAACATCGGAGGTCTGTTGTGTATATGACTTGGATTCTCCTGGTACAATGATTAACTTTCTCTTAACACAACACTGTTCAAGTATCAGGTCCAAGTCAAACTCGCCTATCCGATTCCAATCCTTTGCATTTTGTGGAAATGGGCAGATGCTGGTTTTAACGGGTAAGGATATCTACAAATGGGACTACCTATCTTGTCGAATTCCTCGATCGAAGCTGGCCTCCTTATATCATCATTCTCAGTGTTCAACATATCGCAGAATCGAATATGGGTTGAAAGGAAACTTGATTGGTTCAGGTGCATTTTGGTTTTGATTTTTAGAAGTTTTATCGACCGACTCATTAAGTCTGTTTCATTTGTTGAAACCTGAAGGGGATTTAATTCGACAGCGGTCTTCTTCCAATGGAACGATTGTTCTGCTAAATGTCATTCCAGTAAAGAAAGCGATTGCCTTCGATTCTTCTATTGATTACACCAAGAAGGAGTATTCACTTTGTAGTAACTCTTTAATAATCTTATTATTAGATTTATTGCGTGAAAAGCCAGGAATTCTCCAATTTACGATTCGATCACTTGAATCGAGTTCCAAACTTCGAAAGAAGCGACAAGGAGGTTCAAGTCTCCTTGGAATCAAATCTGATCTGATGGGATCTCCTACAGCAAGCCATCGTACAGATATGTTGGTAATTGATGTTAGTACCGATCTTGAGGAAGAAGTAAATTTCCTTCGAACTCAAGACGGAATGAAGGATATCTCTCTCATTTATGCTGACGTGGATCAAGGTCTTCTTGTAGTCGGGTATTCACTTATCACGGCTACATTTCAAGTCACTCTCAACTTCAGACGCGTCTCAGAATCTCCCATTTCCCACGGAATCCCTGAAAACGGGTCCTTGGGTCAAATAGCGGGTTTGTCATTGGAGAACCTCACGATTGAAGGTTATTTTTCTTGGTATTGTTCATTGTAGTTGAGATGGTCTCAAAAGAACCGCGGTTCCAAGGACTTCTGGATGCGATTCGTCTTCGACTTCACCTTCTAGCGAGTGAGATGCGGGCTGTGGGAGTAAATGATGTTCGGCATATGCCACTGCGCTCTGTGAATCGGGTTCGTATAGTATTGAGTCGAATCCTGGTTCGATTATCCTCAACTCGTGATGTATAGAAGGTGTTCGATGAGATCAAACGTGCCTTACCTTCGGACTTCAAAGAAATCGAGAAGAAGGAGGTTGCAGAAGGAGGGGTTCGAGAAGTCTTTACGAATGATGATTGTGTTGAGGTTCCTTCCCTCTTTTTCTGTCTGATTAGGTGGAATTATGATGTTGAAATTATGACTAGTAATGGAATCGCTGTTTCTGTCACAAATTCCCCTCTTCTAAATGGTATTAATCTAGCCACCAATACTCCATCATCCTATCAGGAGTTTAAAAAGGTGGGATCCCAATTATCGATTCATCAATCAGATTATAACCAGTGGTGATAGTTCACGTCATGAATCCGATTCTGATGAGTTGTTTGACCTTCTGGATGATTCGTACAACACCACTACCACTGATAATCTCAATGATATCCCTTCTTGTCTCTCCTTCACTCATATTCTTATGGATTTTACCGTTGCAAACTTTATCGATGACTTAACTCATGGAATTCATTTTCCTTCCTTTCATTCTTCACTCACAGAATTGAATGATATCACTCAATACAATCTTGCTTATCTCAGAGCCCATCGAACTCGTTCTTGGAATGACCATATTAATGAATATATTCTTCCATTCACACTTCTTCATTCCATCTTCTCATCACCCACACAGAAACAATCATTTGGTGCTCTTTTCCTGAGAAATCATTTATTGACCCGACTTTGGAGAATGACACTTGAGCAGGGAGATCTCTTCCTTCTTGCTTTCCTTATTCTCTTTTGCAGGGCTTTTTTGAAAGCCGATCAAAGCGATTTCGGTCGTTTTTTAGAAGGACAGAATTCGGTGGATTGGGATCTCGTTGTGATATTGATGGGAAATGTACTGGATCGAATGAGTCTCTTCAACAAGAAAATGGAATTCCTGAAATTTGTTGAACAATCCAAAATGACGATTCTTCGAAGTCCGATCAGTAAGATCTCGAATGATGTGTTATTATAGTGGAAACTCCAGTAGCTACCGATGATACACGTGAGACTGTCAGAAATAATCGGAATAAAGGAAATGGTGATTTGGACAGGTGGAACGGAATTCGGACAAGCGCAGAGAACAGCCAGTATTCCACACCTCGAGAGAATGAAGAAACAATTTCTATAACACAATGTAGTGTATGTCATTTACCCATCCGGGGTCTGTTTATCACATGCTTAAATTGCCAGCATGTTTTTCATCTCAACCACTTCTTAAAATGGTTTGAAGAGAATGAAGAGTGTCCAATTCTTGACTGTAGATGTTGCTGTAACCATTGCATGTCCGTAAATGATTTGTAATATGTGTTGTTTGTTGTAGACACAGTATAATCTGTTAGGCACATAGATGAGATAGAATCATTATGGAAGTGGAAGAAAATTTGGTTCTCTATTCTAATGACGTAAACAACCCATCTCCTCCTGTTCGATATGACTTTCTTCGATGAGTTTGTAGAGTCCGGATTATACTATTCTTTTTGACGAATCTGATTTAGAAGAAGATCGGCTTACGAATATAATGGATGTTATTAGTAAATATGAACGTGTTCAGTATTTTCCTCCTTATGATATCTCCAGTCTGTTATCAATTCCGTTCACGGAGAATTATCGCATTATTTGTGGAAATGTGAATGATGATTTCCGAGTTCTGCCGGTTCCTCAACGAAATTGGGTTATTGAACAACTCAGTCCTGCTTCTGAAGAATATTTAGAGAAGGCATATCAACAGGTCATAACCTTTCGGGAAGAGACAGAAGGCACATGGTTTCCACCTTGGGTATCCAGTAGCCGGAGTGGAAACTTAACATTTTCATTATTTACTTCGTGTTGGCAGCAGTATCTATCCTCTCTCTCTCCTGGGAAGGGATTCAACAAGAAAGATATATGGATTGAACTCCCTGAAAGCGATGAAACGAAGCAGCTTCTTCAACTCCTCTTATCCGCCATTCCTTCTCTTAATGTTTCAGATAGTCTTCAAAATGAATCCGTTATTCAATCTCTCCTTGTTCTATTTGATGTGTATGAAATGACAGAGAATAGTGAGAGTCGAGTTGGTCTTCTGTCTGTTCCTTATGTTTAGGCAATAAAACAACACTGGAGCACAATCTATCTCCCATCGTGTTTATTCTCTCATATTTTGGAGTGCTCAAATACCTCACTTAGCCCCTTCATCGCACAACAGTTTGCAACAGTTCTTATTCAATCTATCGCATATCACCTATCCATTGAAACTCTTCACCAGCCAATCATCTTAAATGCAATTACATCTTCACTCATTCTCTTCTTTCGTGCTTGTGACCATATAAAGTTGTTTCTCTTTTTCCACTTCATTTATAGTATTGCTTGTGGTATTCTTCTGCAAGTCATCTTTTCGAATCCTCTCTGTCCCTCAATAACTCACATTTCATTCGTTTTATTCTTTGTTTTACGATGTTATCGTCGGCTTTATCCAGATAATACAGATTTGCAAGTTTTCAAAGTGAGTCTAGAATTCTCGAATTATCTCTAGAATATACAGCCTATCTTAATCCGATGGGTGAAAGAGGTCGAAAAGTCAAAGTGTTTTAATAATCCCTTTTTCTGGCATCTGTGGCTGGATGTGTTGCGAATAGGAAGATTAGGAGCAACAGCTGACGACTGGAGAGAGTTATTAAATTGTTTTGAAGAAGAGATCACCAAAGAGGTGAAAAGTTCCAAAGTGGCATCTCAAATGAAACAGACGGAGGATTGGGAAGAATATATTCTTTCCCCTTTGCTTCCAATCTCCTATTCGCTACAAAAACAACTACTCTCAGATGTGGTCTGGACACCAGTCACACCAATAGAGCAATGCTTCTATTCACTTGCAACGTGTCTCAGAGATTGTGATGGAGTAGTTTATAAGAAGGCATCTATGAATCTAATGTTCTGTGTCTCATCTCTTCAAGAATCCTCTCTAATCTTCATCGTTTTATTAGTACTTACTCATACAAATGGGAGAGATGAAGCTCGATGTAAGCTAAACAAATCTCTTCTCAAAGATCTTCAGAAGCGTCAATCGGAACCAAATCTCTCTTTTCTATTATTAGTGTATTCAGCTTCACTAAGTAACCATCTCTCTGAAGGTTGCTTTATCTTCTTTTTTTTTAATTATAGAGCAAATGACACTTCTAAGCTCACAATTAACTACTTGTATGAGTCCTCATCTATTTCATTCTATCCTCCCTCTAGTCTATAATCTTTGTGTCTATCATCAATCTTCTTCCCTCATTCGCATTATCATCAGTTCTATTCTCTCTCCTCTGTCATCAATCTTCATCCCTTCAGATTCTTCCTTCATATTCCTCTCTCGTCTCCTTCCTCTTCTTATCTCAATCTCCAAGTCTTCACCATCTCGTATACGTAATCAACAAGAAACCTTTCATCGCTTCTTCACTGCCACTCTTGGGTTCCTAACTTCGTCTCTTCCTCCTTCCTCTTCCACAAATAATCTTCTCATCACAATTCTTGGTTCTACACTCTTCCTTCAACTTCTGGGTAGTTATGATATCCCTCAGCCTCGTGACCTGCTTAATAATTCTGTTCCAATCCTGGATATAACTATTCCTATTAATTCCCATGAATTGGCTCTACTTGGTGAACGGAGTATTCGAGTGATAACAGAGCTATTGAGTTATTTAATTTCGTTCAATTCTCGTCGTCTGGTTCTTCTTCTTCTTCCCTCTATTCATTTCCTCTTTCTTCTCTTTCAACTCGCTCTCTTCAAGCCATCATGTGAATCCCTCATCACAATGTACACTCAATCAATCACACTTCCTATCACAGATGAGATTACTGAACGTCTTCCATCACTTCAGCAACCTCTCTCTCTCTCTTCACTCTCTCTTATGCTTAATCAACTCCCTCAAACACTTCAGGAAGACTTCAAGAGTTTCACACTCCAATCACACTCACTCAGCTCCGTCTGGGCCGAAGGAATCACACAGATGCGTCTGACACCTCTTCAGCGCATCCATTTCCTTCTGGATGTAGTCACGATGGTTGCACGGAATCCAAGTATTTTTCTGGATGTCAGAATTCTTAGAGATATGGTTGATGCACTGATGCCTGCTATGTTAGTGCAGAAATCAGGTCTTTTTCAGGATATCGAAGTACTATATTCACGAGGAATATTACAAATAGGCTGTATTTTTCATCCCGTTGATTGACATAAACCCTGCCTTTTTTGATCACTCCTTTCGAACCCTTGTTATTAATTCCAGAAAAGCTTATTATTACTATCTCCTGCAGAAAGATGAAATTCCCGTGATCCTATTCTTTCTCAGCATCTCCTCTTCATCGACTCGTTTCGATCTTCATTTGTTGGCCTTATTAGCTTCATTATCGAACCCCACTCGAATCATTCATTTCCTCCATGAGTATATCTTTGGAGGGACTCGTTATGGAGAACTCCGACATCTATGTGAGAGAAATTTGGGTTGGTTGAGGGTTCAAGAGGGATTAGTAGAGGGTGAGACAGAACTCTTACGTGATGTAATGTGCTATATTGTGTTGAGTATAATGATCACCCGTGTACGGTTGGAGAAGGAGACAAAACAGAAGGCATCGGAAGTGTTTGGGTTAATTGAAGGGTTGATGGATGAGTCTCTGCTTGATGAAGAAGCAATATATGAAAAGACTGCTGAAGATCGAATGTGTGAACTTTGTGAACATGTCTTAAATGAAATCCCTCTGACTGCGACAGAACAAAAGGGATATGATAAACTTCTTCGCGAGTATTTCCAGCTTCATTCTTTGAGTATTGGAAATAGAGGGGTGATTCAGTTCAATGGGATCACATGCAGTTTAACTCTTAATGATTTACCTTCCTCTCTGTATACTCTGGTGAATGAGTTTGTGTCAAAACGATTCACCATTTCTTTTTCTTCTTTTTCATCTTGTGTTTGTAACAGACATACCAGTCTCAACCCAAATAACATAACAAATCATGAGCATTCCTTCCTTTGCGAAGTACATTCTCTACATACTCCTTGATACTTCTATCCCAACCACTACGTTCCATTAGCTGACTCGCTTCACTAATTCTTCTCGAAGTGATATGGAATTCAATCCAACGATGAATCCATTCTCTCTCCTCATCTTGAAGACAGTACTCGATGACAGATTGATAATAATCCGAGAAAAACAACCACTCCATTTGATCTTTCATCATCTCTGCCTTTATTGCACTACCAAAAACAGTCCCAAATTTAGTCGATACTTGACCATTACGTGTGATCGATTCAAGAACAATTCGACTTGCTCCCTTCTCGATGAGAATCTCAAGACCATCTCGACAAAAAGGCTCAGATTGATCCAAAAGAAGATCACAAAGACATTGCATAGATTCTACCGTGAGATTACCTGGAGAATGCAATACAGGTTCTATCCATGATGGAATCTGATTATGCAACTCTTGTCGATATTTCTTCATAATCAACAATCCCAGATTCTGGAGTGTTTCTTCCTTCAACAAACGAGACAGTAATTCTGTCACATAAGTATTCAATACACCATACTCTAATACACACTGTGCTCCTAACTCATCATACTGAATTACTTGACACTGGTCTAAGAAGGATTCCCATACAACACGATCCTCAACTTTCAATTCTCGCATAAATCCAGCACACCACCTTAACACTTCTCGACTTGAATGATGAGTGTGTAATATATTCAGCAAGAATGATGGATTCCGAACTTCGACAAGTACATCGTTTCCCACGGGAATTCCATATATCTGACAACCATGCCGAATATGCATTGCTAGTGCTGATTGTTGTATAGAATGAAGATTAAATAATGAAGCCTCTCTAGAAGTACACTGTTGAATAAATCGTTGATAGTCCGAAGAAGGAAAATGAGAAAGGACAATAAAAAGAGCTCGTAAAAGAAGTGATTTTTGTAAGTATGAATAGAAGGTGGAAGTGAGTGATGAGACCGATTGAAGGAGTTGTGTTGCAGTATGTCTAAACAGATTCAAATCAACATCAATCAATCCTTCAAAAAGATATACTAGAGCCCACACAACACGCTCTTCCTCAATCGGCTTCATTTGAAGAAGGCGTTCTCTAACATTCTCCAAGAGAGAGAAATAGGATACTGAACACGCCTTACTCAGAATATAGAAAACAGAGTGTACAAACAACCCACCAGGTGCTTCAGGAGCGAATAAAAAAGTCACTTCCTCACTACTTCCCATTATTGATTCCCACTGACATATTGCTTTCTCCACACTGTCATCGCGAGTCCTTCGATCTGACAGAGTCTCTGTTACCTCATAGCTCTGATGCCGACAATTACGAATAACCGTGGAAGATGCTTCACGTTTCTGTTGATGGGTTGGTCGAGACTCTTCTGTGGCAGGATGAAGAAGTGAGTATAAATGAGAACGATTCTTCACGAGTCGTGTATAACTATCCTGAAGAATGGGTCCTTCTTCTAGTAAACACTTCACATACAACTCCTCAAGATACTCTGATAAATCAGAGAAGCGGTTCTGACAATCTGTTAGGGGATCTGTAGGAAGAATACCGGAGGGAATGGAAGGTCGACCAAGTCGCAATCGATTCAGTTGATAGGTAGCAATTGTTGAGAATAGTTGAATCCGACAAGAACGAGCTAAGGCACTTCTTACATCCACTTCCCAATCCTCAGTGACCTCATCTTGATTCGATCTATCTTTGTTGTAAGCGCTATTCATTGCCTCCAGAGACAGATCTGAGGCCTTCTGAGCTGCTGCGATCGCATCCATACACTGCGCACAGGGAATGGTTAAACAGTGCTGTGAAGGGGGATGCTGATACATTCGAGAGAATTTCAAGCAGAGAGGGATGATATCACAGGGATGCTGAATAACAAGATTGTCTTCAATCATGTGTTGAATCACTGACCAGTTCGTAATAGTGTTATCATGGATTAATTGTTTCATGACAAAGAGAACTACACTTTCCATGTTGATATCAAGATAGGAAAACAAGAGTAAAAATGATAAATAGTTATATAAACATATGAACTTTGAGAGTTCTGTCCATGGAGTCGATAGTAACGTGTGGATATTCACTGAAGTTAGTTTTCGATCTCTGATAATCCCTAGGACACTGAGTGCCCGTTGAGCTTCGGATTTTTCTTTCTCCTCTCCATACTGAAGGAGTGCCTCATAGAGTTGCTTAAGAGAATTGTGGTCACAACCATTTGTGAGAGAGATTGCCTCGAGAAGAGCTGTGTGGAGATCTGATGGTGAGAGTAACTGATAGAGAGAATCAAATGTAGTTGAGAATGCGTGAGTGAGAAGAAGAGCAGCTGTGTTTGATGGAGTCAGAGACACCAGTTCACACAACTCGAAAATCGACATCAAATCAACTTTCTGTTGAAGGAGAGTTGATATAACTTGTCGAACAGAGGATTCAGAAAGTATAGAATCACCCGTTAGTTCTTGTAATCGGCATCTCCATGAATCTTTCTTCATTCGTTCACTAAATGTATTTATGATTACAAGATCTCCCTTCATTCTCCCAAATACTTCACCAATCATGGCTATTCGTAATGAGGAATCAGGCTGTGGTTGATTCACTCTCCACTCCATATTAAGCACTTCCATAGCCTGACTCACAGGCAGGGAATTCAGTGTTAACAATACAGCATTCACATCTGGCTGAGCACTCTGAAGGAGTCTCTTGATCACCTGATTGATAAGATAAATCACTGGATGGATGTGTTTCAGATGAAGTTGACAACGAGAGAGAGATGGCTGAGAGTTGAGAAGTGTTCGAATGAGTGGAATCACGGTTAATTCAACTTGTTGGCGTCCAAAACTCTCTAATGCAGAAGCAAATGCATCTTGATTGAGGGGCTCACCATCACTACGACTAAATCAAACACTCTTCTCTTACAAGGAATGTCGGAGAAAGGCAGAAAGGAAGAATAAGTAGGTATCTCGGTTCATGGATAAACCAATTTCCATATAAAGCCCATTTGATGCATGATGAATCGAGGACTGAATTGGTTTGGTGAGAGAGAGAAGATGAAGTAAAGAGATTGAATTCTGCCATTCCTGAAGAATGCTTCGTTCTTTCAATTGTAATAAAATGGGTATATTTGCGCAAACTTCGCATATAACCTTCTTGAGAGTTAGAAGTACCTCAAGATAAGGAGAAGGATCTGAAAGAGATTGGAGACAAGAGAGCATTACCGAATTGAAGTCTTCTAATAACAGAGGGAAAGTGCATTCTAAGAGACGTTTTGTTTCGAGGTCATGGATTTCTTGAACTGGGATTTTGCTGATATTGCGACATAATGTCGTAAGTTCGGTTAAACGACGTAATGAATCAGGAGTCGGAGAATAAGCTGTCATCACTTCAGCATCGCAATAATAGAGAGCTGCTAATACACTGTTGAAATGGAGTAAATTTGTGAGTGTGAGATAGGAAGAGAAGGAAGTAATGTGAAGACCATGGGAATTCAAAGAATTCTATATAAGAGTCATATTCCTATGATACCTCAAATCCGGTGTCTTGAAGACAAGTTCGTAAAAGAACATCCGAAATAGCGAGAGGGGAATGAATGAAGGTGGATTGAAGACGAAAATGAAAAGTTTCATACACTGAAAGGAGAAGTGTAACTCCCACTTGAAATTCCTGAAAATGAGAATTAATAAGGAATTGCAGAATATGAAGTCGTTTCATCCATTCACGTTCAGTGATTCCTTGTTCATCAATAAGGATAAAAAGATACTGAATAACAGATCGAATGGCCTCTCTATCTTCACACAAGCAACAAGCCTTCTTAATCTCTTCAAATTCCATAGACTCCGTCTCACACATAACGCAAAGAAGATTAGCAAGACAATCATTCCACTGTATATGACTATAGACTGTTGTTAGGAGACGGAGATCCGTGATAGTATGTTGATCCTAATAATCAGATCTTGAATAGTGAATTACCCAGCGATGAATCAGCATTTCACACATACAAAAGATACTCTCTTCACCTCCACTCAATAGTGCATCCATTCCACGTTCATGAAGACGATTCCTCAGTGCCAGCATACTCACCTGTTCCTCAGCAAACTGATGATTTTCGATAGTCACATCCTTCTATAACTCACTGACCATTCGTTCACTCACTCGTTCGGCACACTCCCTCATCAATTCTTGTAATCCCTCGTCATATGGAGGAGAACGCATCATCAACCCTTTCAAGGCTTCGACCCGCAAATCTCCATTCTGAATCTCATTCCACAGCACTCGAACACGACGCATTTCTATCTCTTTCACATTTTCTAGGTCCTGTTGGAGATAATAACTGAACACCTCATCTGTACTCATATTCCGAAGTCGACAAAAAGGCTTCACTCGACATTCAAGCTCCAACTGTAATAATTCCACATTCTGGAGATTGTTAAGCATTCGAACAACCAATTCCTCATTGGAAGGTAGCTCAGCAGAGGGTGAAGGAATGATAGAAAGATGATATGTTAGAATCAGTTCGGAAAGGTCCTTCAAGTAACCTTCATAATGAATAGCTTTCATTAAAAGATTCATTCCATCATCATCATTGATAAGTGGGAATTCAGAGACCATAGAAGCCAACTGTTGAAGATTGTGAAGTAATATTGCTAAAATATGGACTTCTTGTGTCATATCTTCCTGGAGTCGTTGTAACTCCTTTTGAATAAACTCACACACCCACTCAAGGAAACGCCTCCTTTCATCCTCAGACAGAGTATTCAACACACACTTCTGCATCCATTGGATAAGTGTCTGTTGAATGGAGAGAGATTGTGATTGGCGTTCAGTGATACATATTACCAAATCCTTAATAACTGAACTTCGCATCTCTTCCGCTTGTAATGACGAATCATTCTGATACATTCTCCACATTTCCTGAACTGTTGAGACAAGACCTCGTTTTAGGAAATGACTTTGAAGTTCGGAAAGAGTGAGCTGTTGAATCACCTGCCAGACACGCACACTTCCTTCTTTTTCAAGCCTCATCACATGACGAAACAGATTCAATCGTCTTTGACACTCGATCATCTGACTTTTCGTTTCATCATTTTGACAGCGCTTCTCAGCGTATTGTAATAACATTTCGCATGTTGCTGCAGATGGGAGATACTCAGAAGATAGAACATAGAAAATGAGCGATGGAGAGGCGATGTCAAGAACCGCGGTTATATTGTCACAATTGATGGGAGGAGCATTGAGCCAATCTGAATGAGGTAGATCCTTCCACTGCTTGAGAAGTTGTTGTAACTGTCGTCTGTATACAGGAGACGTGTCTAGACTGTGTTGCCTAGCAAAAACCAGTGCATCTTCAAGTCGATGTTCCTGAAGAAGTCTAAGAAAGTGCTGATGATGTGTAGATGCCGTTAAAAGAAAGAGATGAAGAGTAAAACTAGATGTATTGGGATGAACACAGATCATGATAGGAATTGTCTCGTTCAACGTCATATGAATGATCGGAGATATCCACTCTTCTGCAATAAGTTTAGGTGTTCCGAATGTAAGATATGATGTGTAAAAATGCTGATTGGTTCCATCATCTTGAATGAAGAGAAGAAGAGGATGTAGAGAATGAAAATACTGAGCAACTGTCACAAACTGAAGATGGAAGCCAATCAACTGGGAGACAGGAAAAAGGGAATTGGTGAGCAGAACATAAAAGTTTCCCTCAAGTGTTATAACGAGAATACACATTCCACAGCGTTGAAGGGATTTTATTCCAGAAGAATGGAACATCTGAGATGGAATAATTTGACGAATAACCTTTTTATCAGGCAACAGATCAGCTCGGAGAAGAGCATTTACTCCTGTACCTCCAAGCAGAACACGATGAGGTTCTTCCTAGATATAAAGTCAAATAATCATCCCAACGATGGAGAGAGACGTGATTGATGTGAAATAGACACGAAAGTCATACATAGCAATTTGGATGTTATCGCGAATCGATAGAAGAGATGTGGCATCAGTTAAGAAACTGGATTCCATTTGTATAAGTTCCAAGTTTGATATCAGAATCAACTGACATGATTTAGTCACTATGAGAAGACTATTCTTTGACATCCACTGAATTGTCTCAAAACAGGAATCAGAATCACTTTTAAATATCATCTGAGAAAATAAAAGACCATGTTTCAGCGAATAAATATGGATTCTACCTGTTGCACAACCAACAATGAGATAAGCTCCACTATCATCATAACAACAACACTTAGAATGAGACAATATTGTAGATTATTATTACATCAATAGACTCAGGAACATCAATCACTTGACTGTTTTGCAGTCCGTCAGTTGTAATCTCACAATGTATAATGGATCTCTGTAGAGCAATACCAACATAACAATCTTTCCATCCTATTACAGTCACAACTACACATAATGAAATAATAAGACGAATATTTACTATTGGATTCGTTTGAAAAAGTTGTTTTCAAGAGTTCTGTCTTTTCAAATCTAGAGATTACTTCTTCCTGAGGTGAAATACAGTTGTCTTTGTCCCAAACAGTTTTGGTTACTATTAATACGTGATATAGATTGTTGTCCATCTTCTTCCATTTCCAGTATCCTGAAAATGGAAGAGATCGGTTCAAATAGGAACGAACAAACCCTTTTAGGTGACAAATAAAGGTTGAGAACAGGGCCAAGATAGCTCAGTTGGGAGAGCGTATGACTGAAGATCATAAGGTCAGGTGTTCGATCCACCTTCTCGGCGTTTTTTATTCTTTCTTTTATTCCCTTATGACAGAAAACGCTATCAAGAATGTTTACTGACAAACACAAGAAACATATAATGTATTAATGTCCATGAAATAGACTCATCACATTCAGATACGTTCCCGAAATACACATTACAACTCCGAAAATCAGCATGAACCATGCTTCAATCTTCTTTCTCACTAAGCCTTCTTTTCCCTTTGTAACTCTACTCTTCATTCACAGTATCCTCTCCTACACAATGTACATCAGTCCAGGAATGGCAAACATGATGAGTGACCCGAAAAGAGAGCCATTCAAGCCAATCACCTTTTCAACCTTCGTTTGAAGTACAGCCACAGTGACTGCTGGCAGAAGCACTCCAATTGCAGTTCTAATCCTCATTCCATCTCTTCAGCACTTACACAAATCGAAGTGGGAGACTATGGAACTCACGAACAGAACAGAAAAGCTGGTGGAGATTTGTTCGTACAGCAAAGTAGGCAATAGGAAAGTGGCAAATAATACCAAAACCTAATCCCAGACGAGCAATAGTAGGAATTACTGAATCCATTGGGAAGTTGTTAAGAATATTTCCTACTGTAGATGCACCAAATTTTAAATAACCACTAACTAGACATCACCTTGGAAAAAGGAAACTACGTGATACCACTAGATACAAGAAAAGAATGATAGAAGAAGCGCCAATTGAAGTCATCCACATACGTCCTGGAGACCGATCCTTCAATTCCTACACATGACTTTTCATCTTCAATCCAACATAGTAATACCGAGGCACATTATAATGACAATTAAAGGATACGCACATAACGGGAATCACAGCCAAAAGATTTGGGGTAATGTGCCAAATCTCGACTGTATCGGAGACAACTGGATCAATGATGAACTGCTCGAAGACAACCCCAACTGTTACGAGAATGGAAATGATAGAGACCATGGAAACATACTTCAACGAATCCACAGCTAGGCATCACCAAAAGGATAAAATACAAACTCTTCATCATGCACAATGGGAAGACAAAAACAAGACAAATTACTCCTACAACAACTGCTCGATTCTGTAGAATACTGACATGGGGGAAGAAGAAGGAAAAGACGGCTAAGAAAAAGTCACCTAATTCATAAGAATCAATGACAACAATTCGAACCGATGATAACGAAGTATGTAATACAAGAACCACAAGTATAACACAGCATGATAAATGAAATGGTAATTCCTCCACAAGATCCAAATATGGACTAAACATGAATATGTACAAAAATGAAGACATTTCCCATCTCCTTGTAAGTATACTTCTCTGTAATACGGCAACTCCTTGTGATGATAATCTGTGAGAAACAAGCAATAGCTGCCAGAAGTGTCAAAAGAATGATACCAGGAACTAACGAACACTGCAAATTAACATCTAAACCAATCTCTACCTGCTTCATAGAGTATGCCAGAGCCACAAGACCCGATCCCAGAACATTATTGGTCATATTGATAATAGAAGCTCCCACACTTGCGTTAGCATCACTCTCTTGTTGAGGTTTCTCGGGAAGTAGTGGTGCAGTAACTTCTTGCGGTAAAGGGAGTGTAGGTTCATTCACTTGTTCTATAGGCTCGGTAACGTCCATTCTCTCTAGCTAGTGAAAGTTTTATATAAATCTTACATGTGGTCCGAAATAGTGAGTAATAAAAACTATAAAAGGGAAACTATCTTGTTTCCCTTTTTCGTATATAACATATATGAAGATTTAATTATTGAAATAGTGAAAGAATAGGGGAAGAATGGTGCTGGAGACTAAAGGACTCTAATGGATGAGTCTTGAGAAATCGGTGAAATAGGTTAAATAAGGGATAGAACAGTTATTTGTGATAGTTAAGGGGATGAGAGTATGTATAGTCAAGAGTTGGAATTCACTTAGAATATAACTGGTTTGAAAGTATTTGTGAATAAAGCAAACATAAAGGGTGAAGAATGAATGGAACATCAAGTACGAATCTCATTGAACGGAACACTATTACATTCCGTGGTTATTTTCTGAATTTGGCACGCATCCGGAAATGGTCTCAGAGTATCATGGTCTCATCACCACTGTGAATATGAAGTAAAAAGTTTGGAAAAATAGACTAGGATAATGATCATGTCTCTGCATATCCGAAACTAAGCCACTAAACGGTTGCATTTCACTGTTGACTTTTCAAATTAAGTACTTTAGGAGACCCTATGCTGCAAATAAGTAGATTCAATAATTCGGTTCGGCAAACCCAATAATGGGTTCCTCATATCCTCTTTTGCCGAATAGACGATTTGTCTCATTCTTGACTTAACTATTTTAATTTCAAAGAACTACCAGTCAATGCAGCCAAATCGTATTTGAATAACTGGATTTGTCTAATTTTTATAGAGGAGGACTTCACGATTATGAACATGGGCAGTACCGGTTGAATTCTTTTAATTGTGTTTTAATTTATTAGATGCCTTTGGAGAAGACATGTCAAATCAGAAAGTTAACACATATGAGAAAGTACATATCCTGACAATATACTACCGTTTTTACTTTTGATTCCTTTATATATCAAACATTCGTATTCAGCAGCGTAATGGACGTAAGAGTATTACAACTGTGCAGGGATTGGCACCAGATCTGAATTTGAAATTAATTCTGAAAACATGGAAGAAGAGTTTCACTTGCAATGGTGCTATTGTTGAAGATGAAGAACATGGTAAGATTATCCAACTTCAGGGAGACCAAAGAACAAATGTTCGTGACTTCTTAGTGAACGAGGAGATTAACCGTAAGGAAGATATTGTTGTTCATGGTTTCTAAAGTGGTTTGTTCCAATTGGTTGTCATGTTTACTCCAAATATACCAAATCTAGTTATTGAAACAAACACTTCAAAACTCCACACAGCAAAATCAGTACATTCTTAAGGCTCAATACGTCCACGCACACGTCCAGTACGACGAGCAGCAATCAGAC